>KK118969.1:0-44241 GCA_000611955.2 Stegodyphus mimosarum
TACCATATGGCGAATTTAAATGAAGCAAAAATAACGATGGGGGTAGTGAAATGGATAATTCAGATATTGGATACATTTTAGAGGTCGAATTAAAATATGACTTTTTAAATTGTCAACAATGATTGATGATAGGTGTGCTATCAGTCACCGGGGACGATGCGGGTTAAACTAAGGTGACTAGATTTCGATATTCTAAATTCGAGACGCTATATGTATATATATATAAATTGCAAAACATTTTTTAAAAACAAAATATAAACATGCCTAGCATTTTCGTGCCTTAAGCTGCTGAAAAAATATCAGTAAAGACATTAAGTATAAAATTTAGAACTACTTTTTCAGAAAGACGAAAATTGAAATTCGTAATTAATATATTTCAAATAATTCTATAAATGCAACAAAGAATTTTTTAAATTGTTAAAACCAAGCTTTTAAACAAGCGTTACCCCAATTCAAAAAATTTTATGAAATTTTTAAAAAAATAATACAAAAGAAGAGGAATTTAATCCACTTCAATGCCATTTTGTCAGTGGAAAGGAACGTTGAAACTATTTGAAATCTCTTTTCTACAAAAATCCTTGCTTTTCTGTATCTGGAATCAGCCGATGGACCATTTCAATATGTTTTAATTATAACAATTCGCCCGAAAATTCTAGCTCTTCTCCAAAGCAAGGAAAAAACAGTAAATTCTAATTAGAATCTTGTACCTTGAATAAAAAGAATTCAATTTTATTTAAAGAATTGAAAACGAAAGTGAAATAATAAAATACTTCAGTGAAAAATATAAAAAATAAAATAAAACAAATATAAAATAAAATAAATATCTTTAAATAAATAACAAATAATCCAATGAATTTATAACGTTGGTGAAATTATGAAATTTGGATGAAAAGACGTAATTAAAACCCACAATAAGAAATTAAAAACTTCGAGCACTTTCATCAGACTACAATCGAAACTTAGGAAATTTTTGTTACAGTCGTTACGTACAGGTTTGCCATTTTGGCTTCATTTGCGACGTTAAAAAACCTTGGTGAGAAAGTAATCGTTCGAAAGGCTAAAATTTGGAACAAAAGATGCAATTTGAAACCAAGAGAAAAACTTTTAAATATTCAAAGTAAAATTCTTTTAATTTTGACAAAGAAAAATATTACTTATGAACTGAATGAAAGTAAAGTAAATTCTGAATTTTTTTTAAACAAAAATTGGAATAAAGAACATCATTCATTGTAAAACTTTAATTAAATTTTAAAATCAATTATATATCTCTCTCTATAAATAGATATATAATTTTTTACAAGTAAATTCTTTTAACTGATATATAATATTTTTTAATAAATAAAGAATAAATCAAAAAGCAGTATTAATTTTTAAACAAAATAATAAATTTGTAAACCTTCTAAATTATTTTGATGAAGTAGCCTTATATTTTTCTGAAGCATGATTATATCTTAGAACATCTTTTTTTTTTTAGTGCAAAGTGGCTTTGTCCCTGAAGAACTATTGTTTTCGTTTCGCGATTTTGCATCGGAAACATTAAAAGTCTGAATCACTTTTCAAACGGTTGCCACAAAATACTGTATTATATTTAAAGAAATTAAATAATGAAGAATCTGCATAAATATGTGTACATTTCTCCAAATGTGATAAAACAACGGTGCCTAGAGCCATCCAACTTTGAATAACGTACGTTTCCACCCGAATATGCGCATCTGGAAACCCGAATTTGGAATTTTTTTTATTGTCTATTTCATATTTTGTAAAACTTTAACGAATTTTTGATGAACAAACTCAAACGATTTAAAAGCGAGCAATAGCAACAATCTACGGCGAAAAAAATCTTTTTATCTAAAGCGCGCGGAACTGTATATCCGAAATTCTAAAGATATACTTATTTTAAAATTAATTTGCGATATTGCTGTTGAACTGAGTTTTATGGTTTAAGGGCGAAGAACATCATATTTAATAAAGAAAAGTAACACAAAAACGTTAAAAAAACGCCCCTTTGGGCGTAATTTAAAATGTGAAACCTTTTAGATTTTTTTATTTCATTTTCTTATAAAATTCTGTGCAATTTTTATCAACATTTATTTTGGCGATTAATATACGCTTCAAAGTGTCCACTGTAAGGGAAGTATAGGGCCAGTCATCGATGATTAACATGGCACTTTATGTGTTAATTAAACTAGACCTTACAGTTTTGAAAGCGTTATTTTCGTTTTGGTATAATATACAGAGTACAATATTTGAATAAATGAATGAACACATTATATACATTATTTTCAAATTTCAAAATATTTCGCAAATTTAATGTGAAAACTTACGTCTGCGAACTAATAAATATGTCACAGCAATATTAAAATGAATTAAAAATTAAGTTGCTTTACAGAACTTTTCAAGACTCCTTCAGCTTCAGATTCATACAAATCAACGGCCTTATTTGAACATTGTTAAAATCGTTAGAATATTTCATAATCTGTATAAATTTATGGCAATTAATTTATTTAGTACTTTTTGTGAAATCTGAATACTTCTCGTAATTACAATATTTATGACTGTTTAAAATTAAAATGAAATATAGAATATTTAATTCTAAATTTTAAAAAAGGTTGAATGTAGTTCATGAGATCAAAGACATGATGCCATTTCTTTAGAAGCAAAATATCCTATGAACACATAGTATAGAAGTTCAACGGCCTTAAATAAATGTAGGAACTATGGTGAGTGTAAATATGGAGGAAAATAAATGCAAAACAAAAAGGTACGATTTATCGATTGTTATTTATCGACTGATAGTTAACTCTTGAATTCATGTAATAAGCCAAATTTTACAGATCTTGATGAGCATGGAAAGCTTTAAAAATATCTAATTCAATTTTTAAGGATATCGTTTGGTAATATTATCTCAGGAAACAAGAATTAAAAAATAGCCAAAGGAAGAGATATGAATTAACGATGGAAAATTTAATTAATTTTCCTTTTATAATGAAAGATTTATATGAAAAACTTCAAAGAACTTTCTGAAAATTAAACGACCCTCAAAGATTAAAAAATCTTAGTCCTTGTCAGTGGATCTCTCTTTTTACTTCCTTTTACAAAGTAAATGAAATATTATAATCCCGAAAACTTTCGGGTATCATATTTCAATGAAAATATCCATTTTAAACACTCTTGAATACATTGAACGATGTTTTGCGTGACAACTGTACGTATGGACATAATAAAGGACTCTATTTTCCAAAAAGAATTGCAAAATGACTTTTCAGAAGGGATTCAGAAGGGATTTTTTTCGTGTTTGAATTAATAGTGTTTATTTCAAAAACTATTAATTTTGTTACACCGTAGGCTTAGACGGCTGAAATTTTGTATATGAGACTGCTATAATACCCGGCTCGACGAGTTCTGTTCTTTTATTCTGATATATTGGTAAACTGGGAATTTTTTGCTTTAAAAATGATTGTATTATGGTATTAAGGTTTGGTTAAGATTTTTATGGTTTTAGTTAGTCTTCATGAATTATTAACAGTTTAATAGTTTAAATGACGCTAGGCGAAACGCCGGCACTGTTTGGTTTACGTTTGAAGCTCTTAGTAGAATAATGAATTAAGTCAGTTTGTGCACCAACTTATGTGTCTTTGTTTACCCTACGGGAGCAAAAGGTAACTTTCAGTTTTGTGCACGGAAATTTTTGTCTTTCTCCCCGTTGGTCGAATTGCTTGTTTTGGCGTAATAACTTTAATTTTGTTTGTAAGAAAATGTTTTTAATATTTTTACCTGCATTTGCTGTTCTAGGTTTTTCTGTATTTTCAGTTTTTAATGAGGATGTTTTGAGTTTTTATGTATTTTTGCCTTGCCGCGAAATGGGAACTGAATTGACTGAAGGAGAAATATATCTCTAATAAAAGGCTAGGAAATAAGCCTCAAAGGGCAGCAAAAATGTGCATAATTTAATCTATTTTTGCCCGATATGCAACACCTTAAAACAGCCGCTTTATCATTATTATATTTGCTTATTTACTTCTTTTCAGGTGTAATTTCAAATAAAAAGTATTGGCCGAAAACTGAAGGGAAGTTAGACGCTATCGTCAGCACGGGTCCAATGTGTAGATATGCGCAGGATCTTCCACTTCTTGTTAAAGTGCTGTCGGGTGACGATGGAAGACTCCAACTTGAGATATTTTGCCCATGCGCTGTGCTTGAATTGAAAACTTAGATTCAAATCCTGACGAAAATAATTTATCAAGAAACCCTCTTCAAAATCAAAATACCTAATCATTTCTTAAATTTGCGATACTGTTTATTATATATCGGCTTATTGATTTAATAGTTTGTTTGTTAGGTCCACCAGCATGATACTTAATAGTTATAAATGTCATACAAACTGATAAGTCCAGATCCATTCAATGTGTGGAAATGTAATTAAAATTTCGATAATAGTTTCCAAAAGAGAATCAATATATTATCTCAGTATTATCCTTATTTTTTTTTTCATTTCAGGTGAATTTCCGCAACGTGAAAGTGTATTACATGGAAGAAGTGCCTGGATATCTGAATTCCGCTATTTGGCCAATTAAAGCAGCCGTTAGGAAGGTTAATGCACGATATTCTTTTGTAGTATTGTTTTACATTTCTTTGTTATTTTCCACAACTTGAAAGTCGAATATAAATATATTCTTGAAATTTTAAAATGAAAAATGGATGTTGGACAAAACAGCTCTATACGTATAGTACTAGAGTAAGTAGGTAAAATGTAGTCTATAATGCAAAGTAATGAACTTTACAGCACTAAATTGTATGTACTAAAATGTTCTACATAGTACTAAATTGTATAGTGCAAGATTAAGTAGGTAAAATGTATATCATGGTTAAAATTTAAGATCACGAAATGCTTTAAATTATCCAAAAAAGGGTGTTTCTCAACACTGTGTTTGCGTCTGGAGAAGATTTAAATTTAAGAAGCGTGCCTGTTAAGTTGCTAAAAATAGAATGTTCTTAACGTGGACGATATCGTCTGATATTAGGAGGTAAAAAAAATGTTTTCTCTCGTGATTGTGAAAGAGTAGAGTAAATTGTAGTTTAAGGTTTGGGAATTGTTTTTTAACTTTGCTATAGTGTACGTGTTGCTATAGCAATGCTTTTCAAACAATTATGATTTCCAGCCCAATAAAAGTATTTAAAATTTCCAATCTAGACGTTTTTAATAAACAGATTTCTCCATACTCTTAATATATATGGTAGTTATGCTAGATCATGTAGTTGAAAGTGTAACTAAAAAATTTATTTGTATCTTCGGTGACTAAAAAAAAATTTAATGAAACCAACTAGTGACAAAATAAGCAGACAAGAAATTCTGAAAGCTTTCAGATTTTATATTACCCCGAAATAGTTTTGGCTAAAAAGATTTTAAAATTGATATATCTTTAGAATTTCTGATAGACAATCTAGCGCTGGAGATAAAAATACTTTATTCGGTGCAGTATGTTGCCAGTGCTCGCTTTGGAATCATTCTTAACCAAAAATTCGTTAACGTTTACAGTATATGAAAGAGATAATAAAAAAATAGAAATTTAAGATTCGGGCTTCCATGTGCCCCTATTCGGATTAAGGATTACGTTATTCAAAATTTGATAGCTGTAGGTGCTGTTTATTCACAATGTGAGAAACATATTACATTTATGCAGATTCTTCATTGTTTAATTTCTTTAAATATAATACAGGGCGATAATATTTGGTGGCAAAAATTTGAAAAGCGATACAGCCGTTTATAGTGACTCGATGCAAAATGCCGTTTCGAGACTAGCAGCCCTTTCTGGGTTAACGCCCCTTTGGGCTAATAAAATAAAATTAACCAAAAAGGTCTTACAAGGCTTACTTGTCAAGATAAAACACAGTAGGACAAGTTGTTTTGAACGCAATAAACAAATAGTTCCGAATTTATTAACAAATGATGTTCAAATAGGAAAAAACTAATAAATAGCATCAGATATCAAACTCAATGAGTCTATGTCTTACCTACCTCATATTACTCATCATTCAGGTGAATGAGGTGTAATGGAAGCAGCATGCCATAGCTTTTCTCTTTTTGATGTAACTTACGTCTGATTAAATGTTGATCAGATAGCCCACAACCTCTCACTTTTCACACGGCTAACTCTGCTCATTTTCTGTAGCTTGCATGGCCGTCTTACGTAGCACAGAGTTTTGTATCACTAGCTGTTTGAAAAAATTGTTTCCTGATTTTTCTTCGGGCAGAGACCACTAGATGTCAGAAGAAAAGGAACTCTTAAACTATCCGTGTTTGATTATTCCCTCTGATGAGTCATCATAGATCTAACATACCACTAGAACGGTCACAGTAGTCTGAGGGGATGTTATTAGTGATTACACAAGATAAACTTAAACTAGCACAGTTTTTTAAAAAATGCTTGTCTCCGTAACGTTTTTTGTCGAAATGGCACAATAAAACAAACCAAAATATGGTTTATACACCAAGCTGTATTTTAAAAAATTATCAGCTGTTGTTACGTCCTAAAAGGATGTGTGAAATTCGGACACTGAGTTCAAACCTCTGTTCTAAAGAAAGGGATAAAGACCATTTGTAGATGTGAATTAGATTTGTATATACTCTCCATAGGATACTGTATAATTTGACAAGCAAATGTAAGACTGTAGCCTTGAAATAAATAGTCCTTCAAAGCTGAATGTAGTTCGTGGAAGCACAGAACGGTACAGGGTATAGACAGAAACCTAAAATTAAGTTTTTCACATTTTGTTAAATTTTATTCTGCAGTTTTATTATGCGTACTCTATATTTTCTAGAACAGATGCTATAGAATTGCTGGTAGGTTAGCCACGGCAATGCTCCGAGTGCAAACGCTTGACACTTTAAAAAAAATAATATTTTGATTAACATCAGATAAGTTTCACGAGTCCGATGAAAATCTTCGTTCGAATTAATGTGCTTTAAATTTTCGAGTATAATGATTTAATAAAATGCATAGTTCATCAATATTATATCTTGAGGATGTCTTCAAGCAACTTCTAACTTTATCTTCTCCATGCTAATTATCGTACAGTTAAAGTATCTACTATATAGGAATGTCACTACAGGTTCTCAAATAAATTCGATTGCAATATTTATTCCTGTTACTCGTAGACTTTAAACGATTCAAAACTTACAAAATGTTTTCAGCTTTCACATGCAGACAGTAAAACTAACTATATATTCAACCTAAGTAACAATAACCTAAGTAACAATAACCTAAGTAAGAGATAATTTTTTTTAGCCCAAAGAGGCTTTGTCCCTGAAGGACTATTGTTTTCGTTTTGCGATTTTGCGTCGGAAACATTAAAAGTCTGAATCGTTTTTCAAACTGTTGCCACAAAATATTGCAGCCCTGTATTATATTTAAAGAAATTAAATAATAATGAAGAATCTGCATAAATGTATGTATGTTTCTCGCATTGTGATAAAACAAAGGTACCTAGGCTATCCAATTTTGAATAACGTACATTTCCATCCAAATATGAGCATCTGAAAGCCCGAATTTGGAATTTGTTTTATTGTCTATTTCAATTTTGTAAAACTTTCACGAACTTTTGATGAACAAGCTCAAACCATTTAAAAGCGAGCAATGGCAAAAATCTACAGGGGAAAAAAACCTTTTTATCTAAAGCGCGCGGAACTGTGTATCCGAAAGATTATTTTGCGATATTGCTGTTGAACTGAATTTTAGGGTTTAAGCGCGAAGACCATGATATTTAATAAATAAAGGTCACACACAAAACGTTAAAAAAACGCCCCTTTGGACGTAATTTAAAATCGGAATTTTTTTTTAGTACAGTGTTGTCATTGCTCGCTTTGAAATCGTTGAGTTTGTAAATAAAAAATTCGTTAAAGTGTTACAAAATATGAATTGTATAGTAAAACAAATTTCAAATTAGGGCTTCCAGATGCCCATATTCGATGGAAGATAACGTTATTCAAAATTTGATGTGTCTAGGTACCGTTGTTTTATCACAAAGCGAGAAACATACATACATTTAAGCAGATTCTTCATTATTTAATGTCTTTAAATATAACACAGGATGATAACATTTGGTGGCAATAATTTGAAAAGTGAACCGACATTTATAGTGAAACAAAGCAAAATGCCAAAACGAAATTAATAGTCCTTCCGGACAAGGGCTATTCGTCTCGAAATGGCATTCTGAGTTGAATCACTATAAAAGTCTGAATCACTTTTCACTCTGTTGCCGCTAAACATTATCGCTGTGTATTATATTTAAAGAAACCAAATAATGAAGAATTTGCATGCATGTATGTATGTTTCTCCCACTGTGAAAAAACAACGGTACCTAGAGTCATCAAATCTTGAATAACGTATTCCTCCACCCGAACAGGGACACCTGGAACTCCGAATTAAGAATTTGGAATTTATTTTACTGTCTATTTCACATTTTGTAAACCTTTAACAAATTTTTGATTAAAAAACTGAACAATTCCAAAATGAGCAGTGGCAACACTGTAGGGAATAAAACATTTTTTTTATCTTCAGCGCGCGAGACTGTCTACCGGAAATTCTGAAGATATGCTGTTTTTAAATACTTCTTGATATTGCTGTTGAGTTGAATTTTATGGTTTAAGTGCGAAGAACATGATATTTAATAAACAAAAGGTAACACACGGAATGTTGAAAAAGGTCCATTCGTTTGAAATATAAAATCTAAAAGGTTTCAGAATTATTCTTTTTGAATAACTTAACTTTTTCTTATCAGTTTACTACAAAACATTCGCTCTATCATCCTAACTCGAAAATGTTTGCATTTACGGTTTATTATAAGATAGGGCAGTGGTTTTGTTACCAAAGTGCAAAATTCTGCGTTTATTTTCGGGAATTTGTGAGAGTTTTGTTTTTTTCCCCTAAAATTATATTATGAGAATATCAGATTTTTCCACGAATGTGAAATGAAAACGTGTATTTAAGAATTTTTTTGTTATTTTTTAAATTTTTACTATAATTATTAGGTTACATTTAGATTTAAATAATTTTTATGGTACTCTCTTTTATAATTTCCGCGATAAGAAATTCCTTTAGAAAAGAAGCTGCAAATTAATCCTTTTCCAGAATCTAAACTAAAAAGCCAATTTTTTTTTTTTGGACTTTCGGATTACAAAAAAACCGCCAAAGTCTTATAAAGATACCTTAAGTAGCCTACTTCCAATACCGAATGATCAATTTTGTTTAACTTCCTGCTTATAATAACAATGCTCTATATATCAAAGAAAGATACGGAGTTGGATTCCAGACCTTTTTTTGTTACATAATGTAAATTTCAATTAAAAACTGCGTTATATAATTTCTCTTTAATTACATGATTTAATATTAAAAGGTAGTGCGTAGTTATTAGTGTTAGTACTTCGCTTTGGCGTAAGCTCTTCCTTGAAATGTTAAAGTAAATACTTGACTGCAACAGCCTTCGCAAAATCGTTAATGTAAATCTCAAACTGCTAAAGTAGCGAATTTTCATTAATTATGCTAATTACAGGTATCTTAATTTTAGGCTGCCAGGCATTTCGAAAATGAGTATGGGATCACTGCCACAAAAGTTAACATTCAAGAATTAGCATACGGCTTCAACATCTGGGAGAGCAAGTTACTGGAAATTGGATCCCCTTCATTCGCCAACATGCTGACCGGCGAAGATGCCAAAGATTCGAAGATCAACTTAACCGTGGAGCTCATTAAAAGCTTTTTCCGATGTTCGGACCACACTTGGCCAGCCATCTATTTCGCAATGGTCGATAAGAGGGAAAAAAATAAATTCTATTACGAATGCTTGGATAAATTCAATGCCCTCAAGACGAAATTCGAAGAACTTCTACAGGAAGATGCCATATTTTTGTTACCCACTCATCCAGAACCGCCACCTCATTACCTTCTTACCATTCCTAAATACCCGAACATTCTGTACACCTGCATTTTCAATATCTTAGGCTATCCATCGACACAAATTCCAACAGGATTACACGAAGGAATACCCATCGGTATCCAGGCCATCAGCAGAAGATTCCAAGATCATTTGACCATCGCAGCAGCGGTCGAACTAGACAAAGTTTTCAATGGTTGGATATGCCCATGTCCCATAAGTGCCTAATACTATCTATTTTCGAACTTTGTGAAAAACAGCACACGTACAAGTTTGAGAAAATTCTTTTCCATGGGACAGATTTGAATAACAACGTGCTTCTTCGCATCCAGTGAAGTCTGTCATCTTTCTAAGCCCATCTGTCTATGATATGATGAGAAAACGGATTTTGTTTTATAATGGGGTGTTTAACAGTGGATAAAATTCCAAATGCTGTGTTAGATTGTTGTACAAGAATTTTACTGTATTATTTAACGAAAAAAATTAAAATGTGTTATTAATCATTTATGGAAGATATTAAAGAATATCAGTAAAATACTTATCCTGCTACATTTGCTTCCCTTGCGCATTAAATATGTTTTAAAACTGTTGGATGATTATAATTAATTTTAAATTGGTAACTTTCTCCAGATATAAAAAAAGCTTTCTAAGTTTGTAACTAAATGAAAAGAAGCTTTCAAAGTTCGTAACTAAATGAAATTCAATACTAGGTTGCGTCACCTATACTACCCAGTTCGTCCTTTGTTATCCACGCTGTCTGTGAAATGTTGTTATTGTAAGGATCTTCAGTTCATCTTATACTCAACCCGACATAATGCGAGTTTTTATATCGTTGTTATTCCAACTTCTTCTAAGAGCTTTTATCTTTTCTTGTCTAGCTTGACAACTAGCCAGTTTCTAATACGTTAGTTACTATTCACCTGTCTTGATATCTTACCTTTCGAACAGTTAAGTATGTGTGTGGTGTAATTTAACACATACCGTATATACAAAAGTCCTTGCTGGTCTTTATTTTCGCAACCGTTGATGGTAAATATACGTATACTTCTAATTATAAAAGTGTTTTAGATGATGCAAAGATTCATGTTTTAGAGTTTTTAAATTTAAAGTAATCAGTTTTGTAACCCCACCTCCGGTCTAAATTTATTAGCTTGTCGTAAAAAATAAATACAAAAGTTTAATTCCTGTCCGACAAAAACTTAGCAAGTTATATTTAATTTCAAATGAAAAAGAATATATTTAATTTTAACAAAAGATATTTAACTGCAAAATTTGCGATTTTTAGTATCATATTTAGTTTGCATTGAGGGGTCGGCTAATAAATAAATTAGAATAATTCGAGGTTGAATTTTTTTGACTACATCTCATGCTAGGAAACATGAGAAATTCTCTTCAACCAAACCAAAGGTACTATGAAACCACGATTTCTAGAAATAAGAACCATAACTTCATAACTAAGAAATGTATGATAGATAAGTGTCCTTGGATGTACAACAGTGGAAAACTATTTTACAAGATATTATTAGTGGAGTTTTCAAATGAAAGCTAGCAGTTTATGTCTACATAAACTCTTTAATGGAGGACAGCGATTAACGTTTAATTTTAACTAGAGACGGACGATCCGCTCCGGAATGGATTCAAAGAACCGATTCACTATACTGAGCGACTGATCTTTGATCTTGCTGAAACGGAGCGGTAGTTCTTTAGTAGTTCACGAAGAGCTCTTGTTGGGAAACTCGCCAAAAATTTTATTTCTTTGAACTCTAACATTCTTCCCTTTATTAATGACAGGAAACGTCTCTGACCTTTTTTTTTGTCTGTGTGTTATATGCATATATGTGTGCTTTTGGTTTGCTTGTGTTCCACCTAATATATTTTTACAAGGCTGCAGAACAAAAAGTCGACCCTACCGCATAGAATAACCTTGAGCGATATTTGGTATCATCTTGTCAAATTAAATAAAAAGGAAAATGTCCCTATTATCAGTATACAAACTCCTGTTCTTTGGGATATGCCTACAATCTAAAAATTTATTTTTACACTGTGCTTTCTAGTAGCAACAAAACAAATGTATTATCTTTAACAAAAGTGAGTTTAGCTTTCATTGTTTTTTACCTTTTTTAGCATTTTTTATTCCAGAATTTTGTTTTTGTTCTACTTAGAAAGGTATTTTTAAGGAATCTCAAAAAGTACAATTGAAAGAAATCAGTCCAGAGGTTGAGCAGTTTTATTGAGCTGATTCCATCGATACCACTGCTTGTTCGATTCTTTCTGCTTTCAACCCATTTTTGTACACCGCTGTTGATCCACGTCTGTTCTCAGCTCATTTATCAAGCCATTGTTAGTGAGTGGTGAATCGTTAAAAAGGACTGATTCACTTCAATGAGCGAACAGTTCCGATCGGATCCCTTAAAGGAGCGATTTTTCCCATCTCTAATTTTAACTGCATTTAATCGCGAAATCGTTCCTTTCGCTATTTTATACTCATTCTTTTGCATCATAAAGATGCTTGCAGATAGAAATGAAATAACCCTCAACATTATCCTGACTTCTAAAGAAGTTGCCGTTGAAATGAGTCACTAAAATGAACTAATTAATATTTTTATAAACGATGTGAAAATTCACTGCTAGAACTGCGTATATTTTATTTTACATCAAGTGCAGAGGATATTAGCACAATTTTACAATGATTTTCAAGTTGTTTAATTAATCTTTAAACTATAAATGCTTGTTATTTAAATTTTTGATAGCGTTTATCAGGATTATAATTTCTCTTCGTGCTTTACATGATAGAAAAGCATTGTTTAAAAAATCTTTTCGAAGATCTTGCTTTCTATTCCTCTGTAACTACCTTCCAGACCCCATCACTTATAATTAAGTGCCCGCTTACAAAAAACGTTTTGCAAGAGATCAAGGACTTCGAAGGAACATGTTAAAACGTTATTCATGCAATATTTAGAGCAATCTTCACTTTACAAGGAGTGCAGCAGTAACTTAAGAATTATAATTCGCGGCTTTTTTGTGATGCAATGTTTTCTTAGTTCGCATATTTTGACGGCTTTGTTGGTGATTCAATGTTTTCTTAGCTTATATATCTTGGCGGCTTTGTTAAAATGCAATGCTTTCTTAGCTGCTATAATCTTGGCGGCTTTGTTATGGTGCAATGCTTATTTAACTGCTATATCTTGGCGGCTTTGTTATAGTGCAGTTTTTTCTTAGCTGCTATACCTTGACGGCTTTGTTAAAATGCAATGTTTTCTTAGCTGCTATATCTTGGCGGCTTTGTTATGGTGTAATGTTTCTTAGCGGCTATAGCTCGGTGGTCATTTCTTAACATTCTTTGAAAGGTATGAATGATTTCCAACTATGTTCCCCAGAGCCATTTAAGGGATTGGAGACATTCAATGCCTATCCGTCCCACCCGTGATTAAATCCCAAAGGATACTTCAGGTCTAAAATATTGTCGCGTAGATGAAGGGATCGTACAAATGAACAGGCAAGTACTCAAGTCTAAACTCAAGACTTTATTAATTCGAACTGAATGAAGAACTACTTATATACTACAGCTGATTAGCATACTGGAACATTTCAGACTCGGAATGTTCTGGAACATAAAGAAAACAGGTTAATAAGAAGGAAATTTACATAAAAATCGATTATTAGGCATCTTGCCTTTGATAGGTAAGGTTTCGAACCTGCGACCTTCGTCTCTCGAGTCCTACGTCTTATCCACTAAGCTATGAGGAGCTCAGTCGAAAGGAGCAATTTTCGCTACATTTCCCGCTTCTTAGGAAGAAGCAGCGTCCCGCCGTGATCTGGTCTGGCTTCTTGTAACAGGTCTCCTGGGAATATTGGACTTTCTTTCATCGTCTAGTTGTACTTTTGGATCAAGATAGGGCTTCAATCTCAACACGTGAACGATGTCTTTTGAATTCTGTCTCTTCTTATTTTGTTCTATACTTTCTACTTCGTACGTCACGTCAGAGAGCTGTCGTGTTATTCGATACGGTCCAAAGTAACGTTTTAGGAGCTTTTCGGATAATCCAACCTTTCGTACTGGAGTGAAGACTCAGACTAAGTCTCCAATGTTGTAGCTGACAGGTCGATGCCTTTCGTCATATCGGCGCTTGTCTGTGATTTGCGCTTTAAGAATATTGAGTTTTGCAAGCTGTCTAACTTCTTCAGCTCTAGTCATCAGATGTTGCGCATAACTATCGTCAGAATCTTCGATACTGTATGGAAAAATTACGTCGAGAGGAGTCTGGATGTCTCTACCATAAATGAGAAAGAATGGGCTGAATTCCGTTGTGTCTTGTTTTGCTGAATTATAGGCATAGGTTATAAATGGTAGAACAGTATCCCAATTTTTCTGTTCAACGTCTACGTACATGGACAGCATGTCTGCCAGTGTCTTATTGAATCTTTCAGTTAAGCCATTGGTCTGAGGGTGGTATGCAGTCGTCAGAAGATGAGACGTCTTGCATAGTTGAATGACTTCTTTAACAACGGTAGATAGGAAGTTGCGTCCTCGGTCACTTATCATCTCTTTGGGGGCACCATGCTTCAGTACAATTTCTTCAACTATAAACTTGGCAATTTCAGTGCCCTCAGCTGTCGGTATTGCCTTTGTGACTGTAAATCTGGTAAGGTAATCTGTGCAAACTATTATCCACCGGTTCCCATTTCGAGTAATAGGAAAGCGTCCAAGTAAATCTATCCCAATTTTGGTAAACGGTGAGTCGGGGGGTTTTATTGGATGAAGCTGTCCCGGTGGAAGCTGAGGTGGCGATTTCCGTCTTTGGCATTCTCGGCAGTGTGATACATACCGCCGTGTGCTCCCATATAGCCCTGGCCAATAGTACTTCCTGCTTATTCGGTCGTACGTTTTGGCAAATCCGAGATGTCCAGCGGTTGGAGCATCATGAAGGCTTCTTAGAACCTCACTACGAAGTTGCTTTGGTACTACTAAGAGCCATTGCTGCCCCATAGGATCATAGCTTCTTTTGTATAGTATACCATTTCACATTTGATAATTTTGATATGTGTCACCTCTCTTGAGAATTGTTATAATGGATTTTAATTGTTTGTCCTTTTGCTGCTCTTTTCCGTAATCTACGATGGCTGCAAAGAAAGGGATGTCTTCATTGTTTTCAATTATTGGTTCTGTAAGGGGCTTCCTTGATAGTGAGTCTGCATCGCCGTGTTTGCGACCGCTCTTATAGACGATATTTATGTCGTATTCCTGCAACCTGAGATCCCACCTTGCAAGTCTTCCGGATGGATTCTTAGCATTGGCCAGCATGCATAAAGAATGGTGATCCGTGACTACCGTGAAGGGTTTTCCGTAGAGATATGGCCTGAATTTACTGATTGCCCAGATGACGGCAAGGCATTCTTTTCGGTCGTAGAATAGTTCCTTTCAGCTGCAGTAAGGGACCTGGATGCATAGGCTATTGGCCTTTCTTTGCCTTTCTGAATCTGAACCATTACTGCACCGATGCCATAGCCGCTAGCGTCAGAATGTATCCTCATTTCTGCGTCTGGAATAAAATGTCCCAAAACAGTGCCACTGGTCAGCAATCTTTTGAGCTTTGCGAAAGATTCAACCTGTAACTTGTTCCAAGAAAATTTTGCATCTTTCTTCAACAAGTCCCGCAGGGGTGTGCGATATCCGCGAAATTTTTAATGAATCGTCGGTAGTAGAAGCACAAGCCCAGAAAACTTCGGACATCGGCGATATTTTGCGGAACAGGGAACTTTGCTACAGCCTCTACCTTTTGTGGATCGGGATATATTGATCGATTAAGTGTCCCAGGATAGTCAGCTTCTTTTTGCCGAATGAAAATTTCTTGGAATTTAGCGTCAATCCTGCTCTTTGGATGCATTTCAGTATTTCCCTCAAACGCTTTTGGTGTTCTTTGAAATTAGGAGCGTACAGGATTATGTCGTCGAGGTAGCAAAGGCAAATATTCCATTTGAGGCCTCTTAGTACCGTATCCATCATCCGTTCGAACGTGGCTGGAGCATTGCATAATCCGAACGGCATGACTTTAAATTCATAGAGACCATCTGGAGTCACAAAAGCTGTCTTTTCTCTGTCTTTATCATCAACCTCTATTTGCCAGTATCCTGACTTCAGATCCATCATAGAGAAAATTTTTGCACCAGCTAGGCAGTCCAAGGCATCATCGACGCGAGGCAACGGATAGACGTCCTTTTTGGTTACCTTGTTTAATTTTCTGTAATCGACACAAAAACGCCATTCACCATTTTTCTTCTTCACAAGCACGACTGGAGATGACCATGGGCTGTCTGACGGTTGTATCACGTCTTCTTTTAGCATTCGTTGCACTTCGTCTGCAATCACACGCCTCTCAGCGGCTGACACACGGTACGGCCTTTGTTTGATTGGTGCACTGTCACCTGTATCAATCCTGTGCTTCACCGCATTGCATCGGGATTTTCTCGCAATACTGTTAAAGTCAAAAACGTCACTAAATTCATCCAGTAGACTCAGTAGATCGTCTTTCTCAGCATTGGTCAGATCAGTATCGAAAATTTCTTTTAAGTTTTCTTGAGATAACGTATTCTTGAACCTATGTCCCTTGGAACCTTCTGGAATCTGACCACTTAGGGAGCAAATAGCGTCGTTTTTTATGCTCGTTAAACAGCCCACATTCATCCCTTTCGGTATCAGTTGGGTTCGTCGAGAACAATTAGTTACCCATAATTTACCACAACCATCCTCTATAGTGACAATTGAAGCTGGTATTGATAGTTCTTTTTCGCACATCAGAAATCTATTTCCAACAATCATAGCTCCATCTGCTTCCTGTAGTTCTGAACTCAAGGCACATATTCGCCTTGTGGTGTTTGCTTCAATTAAATAATCGGTTGCGGCAAACAAGGAAGACTCCGACTTATTTAAATATTCATTGTCTGGAAGGATTTCTGCAAGCTGAAGTTCTTGATTTCCACAATCGATAACGGCATCGGTGGCACGAAAAAAGTTCCATCCAAGTATTATTTGATGACTACATTCAGGAAACACAAGGAATTCAAACGGCCTCTTAGTCCCATTTAAATCAACTTTCAATACACAGCGTCCCGAGGTGGCTACAGGTTTACTGCAGGCAGTTTTCAATATAGGTCCATTTTCAGTAAACATAGGAGCATTCAGCTGTCGACGTAAATCCTCAGATATGACGGAATAATCGGCTCCCGAATCAACAAGAGCTTTTACACACTGTCCGTTCACGGTGATAAAAGTGGTATTCTTTTTCAACTGAGCTGTGGTGTACGTCGGAGGATTTTCTTCATCTGCGGCCTCACCTCCTGCACAAGTCGCTTGAGCTAGTTTTCCTCATTGGTTCGACGTGGGGAACGGCTGGAGCGGCGTACTGGCGACTGCAATTGTCTGCGGTTGAGAGAGCGTCGCGGATAAGGTGAACTGCTCCTTATAACAAAATCCGGGAACAAGTAGGTTGTGCATAATAGTCGTCGAAACCGTATGTAGAATCAGTATCCCTGTCCCGTCGAGGGTTGAATGTCTTTGCAGCTCTTGCATTTTCAAATATCTGGCGTCTCTCCCTACAGTACCTCAGAACGTGTCCTGTGCGTCCGCAATGAAAACACAGAGGCACATTATCGTCAGTCCTCCACAGATCTGTCCTACGTTGTGGAGTAGTTCTCTGGCTAATTTCATGTCTTGGCTGCGACCTGACTGGAAGTGAACGTTGGATAGTGTTTTTGCTTCTCTATGCTCCTGTGAGTGGTGCCAACGCCTCCATAACCTCTTCCCGGACCATAAATGCTATGTCATTCGATGCTACAGGTTCTATTTTCGTGTAGCCCTGAACTTGTGGCAGGAATTTCTGAAGCTCTTGCCTAACGATGTTGCGCACTAGAGACTCCAATTCACCGGCGTCCGCATCGGCCGACACTGCGGAGACATTAGGTTGCCTCTGAAATCGTGGTCGGGCGATACGTCTTCGTCGAAGGCTTTCTATGTGACGGCAGCGTTTCACGAAGGCATCGACACTGTCATAGTCCTGGGACGACAGGACCTGGTACAAATCCTCAGCAATGCCTTTCATGAGATGGGTCACTTTCTCGTCTTCAGACATGGACGGGTTTGCTTTTCGGCAGAGAGAAAGAACACCTTGAATGTAAGCTTCAGACGTCTCATCGATTTGCTGCGCACGTGTGAGTAGTAATCGCTCAGCTTGGCGCTTCACGTCAGCTGTACGGGAAAATGCGTTCTTATGAGCATTCCTGAAAACAGTCCAACTAGTAAATCTGTCTTCATTATTATCGAAACACTGTCGAGCGGTACCGGCAAGGTAAAAAATGACGTTCGCCAAGCACATTTGGTCATCCCAGTGGTTATAGTTGGCGATTCGATCAAAGTCCTTGAGCCATCTATTAGTATCTTCTTGGCCGTCCCCGGTGAATATACATGAGCTTCTGGGTAGTTGGTACGTCAGGATCGGTATTGGTGCGATGTTACTCGAAGCGGAACTAGCTCCTGCTGGAGGATTCTGCTAGGTTGCCTTTTCATCAACCATCTTTCTCGGTCTTATATGCGAATCCCGTAAGAGCCCAAACTCAGGAGGAAGTCCTCAAATCCGAAGGCTTTGGCGTAACTCTGCCGTAGTAACTTGAGTGGTACCCGGCGCCTCCACCAAACTGTCGCGTAGATGAAGGGATCGTACAAATGAACAGACAAGTACTCAAGTCTAAACTCAAGACTTTATTAATTCGAACTAAATGAAGAACTACTTATATACTACAGCTGATTAGTATACTGGAACATTTCAAACTCGGAATGTTCTGGAACATAAAGAAAACAGGTTAATAAGAAGGAAATTTACATAAAAAATCGATTATTAGGCATCTTGCCTTTGATAGGTTTCGAACCTGCGACCTTCGTCTCTCGAGTCCTGCGTCTTATCCACTAAGCTATGAGGAGCTCAGTCGAAAGGAGCAATTTTCGCTACAATATAGCCTACCTAAAACCATTATATGCAAGAAAGTTTACGTCTCACTGTTTGTGTAAAGTTACCTAATAAATTTCAGTACGTTACTCTGTGTTATTTTACACATTACACAAAATTTTTATGCACGACTGCAAGACTAGATTATTTTCAACTGAAATCCCTTTTGTTAGGAAAATCAATTATTTTTAAGGCAAAAATATGTTTCAGTAAATTGCAATAATCCATTTTCCTTTTCTTTATAGTATTCGTGTATATTTCTGCCCCATTTAATTATAAGTTTATCACACAACCGAAAGATCTACTCGCCACATCCTATAAAGCAATCTTCGGGATGGCTGAACGCGTATGTCAAACAGTAGTCAATTGCTTAAAAAATATAGAGAAGTTAAGATTAAATAACCTTAACAATAACCTTATTTTGGTGCATATTTTGAATAAAATTATATTTGTTTCGAGAGCGATTATACACACGGTTCTCTGCCTCTTCATTTGAAGCACAGAAAAAAAAACTCCCCTGTACGCCTTTTTGCACTCATGGCGTCAGACATACGAGATTAAAATGTTTAAGGAAATGGAGCGCCTCCATCGACTCCAGACCTCCCGAATACGGTTGAACGCGCTCCCAGTTTATACCACGAAGCCATGCAAAAAGAAGTAAAAAAATACCTCATAACGTCTTAGGTATTTTATAATATATTACTTCTGTCACATAACGCGAAAGATTAATTTTTTTAACTAAAACCTCTTGCAACATACAATCTGGAGACTTCTTAGTCACAAATATCATTTTAACATGTGATTTTCCGCTATTATTAACAATAAAGGTTTCCTTATCATTATAATGATTTCTACAGGAACTTCTTTCCAGTTTCCATTACATAACAATCATTCGAATTGTCAATTACAGCGAAATGACACCCTAAAATTCCTTCTCATAATTCGTAAATACCGAGGTAAAGCATCAAGACGAAAGAACTGATGCTAAAACATTAACGACTGCTTCAAACGCCCTTTCAATCGAAATCCGAAATCCAAATTTTTTACTTCATAAAAATCTATTAATAAAACACGACTTTGTGCATTTCACAATTTCTTATCTCGTGCTGCCATCTGCAATCACTAATATGAGTAAAAAAATAAAGTAACTACTCATATCATGGGGAACTTAAGAGACTGTGAAACGCAGAGAACTGTAGCCACAGATTAACTAACATGACAGAAGCAAGCTCATACAGTAGTACTTCGAAGGCTAAAGGTTACGGAAGAATTAATGATCGGGTGAATAATCTACTATCAAAAGAGTTTCTCTTCTATTTCTGACATTTCATTGGATATTCTGGGTTATCACTTCTTACTCAATACTGGCAAAACGTGTTCAGCGGCCTTCACTTTTCAGGTGGACATTCGCAGAAACGGTTTCACGCTGAAAGCTCATTTCTATGCAAGAAGGTTTCATAATGATTAATCAAGTAAGTTGCTTTACATATCTGTATTATTCCTGTATAGTTTAGCTATTAATATATTTATATGTTTAACATCACCTGCTTTTTTTTCCTCTTCAGTTAAAATTTAAACTTTTGAAATTCTTTTCCCTTTACAAAGCATTTCGAAGTGTGCAAAAGTATTTAATGAACACACGGATAAATACGTAATGTACGCGAAAAGTACGATTTTTTTAGCGCTCTCGGAATATGGAATTTTTAAAAATGATTGGCCTGATTTCGAATGGCTTTAATTTTTTGTTTTATTTATGAACATAAAATGACGAACAGTGCGCGAAGTGAAAGGAAAGCTTTCCGAGTTTTATCAACAGGTGTTCTGTCTAGTATTGTTTTGTATCGCATGAAAATTGACGGAATGGTCATCCATTTTTTACCATACTTCTTTCAACATATTCTTTGTTGCTGTGTCTCCAGTAATAAGAATATGTTTATTTACTTCCTGTAGATTTCTGAGCAAAATTTCCACAAATTCGTTATTTTAACTTCTTACTAAAGAAAAAGCATAATACTTTAAAAATTTACTTTAGACATATTCTTGTTAGAATAAATGATATATTGGTAAGCGATATATTGGTGAAAGAGGTTTGCATGTTTTTTAGATGCAGAATTCTTATAAAAGATTTTATACTTGCATTGTATTTGTGCTTCATTCTTTTCAACATGTTACCTTTTTTATGGAATACACTCCTGGTAATATTGCCTAAACAGGTAACTCTGAAGATATTTAAAACTTATAAATGAGTATCTTGTAGGTTCTTTATTTTCAACATTTCGATTTAAATGTTTGTAAAGACTGTTAGCTTTGATTTGTATTCTATTTGTGTTCTATTTTAGCAAACTCTCTAACTTATTAAATAAAGATTTCATAGTTATTCTAACTTATGACTCTTTAACAAAACTGCGCTAAATAGAGGCTAGTATACTCGAACGTCGTAACTGTGTTAACTGCACGACATACCAATTCTAAAATTCGAAGATTTTCTTTTTTGACTTAGTACGAAGTAAAAAGGCAGTATTGTAATCGCAAAAAATTTTCGGGTATCATATTTCAACGAAAATATCTATTTTGACCACTATCAAATGCAATGTAACGCTGTTTTTGAGTGACATTCTTACGTAAGAACAGAATAAAGGATAATATGTAATTTCCCTTAGAAAATTCAGTATTTATTATTATTATAGTATATATGTACGTAGTATTTATGTAGTATTATTTCATACACGAAACATCATTTGGTTTTGCATTTCGAATCCATTTTAAAGTAGCCATATGCATAGTAAACACCTAATGAGCTAAAACGTATGCTATAAATTCTCCTGCACAAATACCTTATAAAATATAGCTATAAATTCTCCTGCACAAACGCAGCTATAAATTCTCCTGCACAAATACCATATAAAATATAGCTATAAATTCTCCTGCACAAATACCATATAAAATATAGTATAGTGTGCACCTCTAAATTTCTTGGAACGCATAAGTATTTTTGGATCCTTACAGACATTAGAATTTATAACGTAGTTAGACCCCATAAAGTTGAAGCAACTTCATTATTTAAGTGATTTTATGCCTCGTATGATTGATGAAAAAACAATGAACAGTAATGGGGATAAACAAGTGATTAAATCACATACAGCCTACCTAAACTATCCACGCCAATACTGTTAAAGTGAAAGAATACGGGTCGGGAAAAGAAAGAATTATTCATTATGTCCTTATTTCTGATTTCACTTTGAATGTCACAGTTTCTGTGCACTTGCGTAACTGTGAATTTAAGTTGCGGATTACGCAAGTCGAAGGATTACTGTCTATCAAATTAATGCACTGTTAATAGGTACCAGAACAGCGATCACCTACATCTCGTGCTAGTCATTTTGAATATTCTTGTATTTCAATCAACGGTAGGTGTATGTGTTGCAAGACTAAAATATATCTTTCACACATTGCGCGTAGCAAAGATCTTTTGCACGGTTAATAATATGGTTTGAATTGGCATATTACTCTGAATAAGTTTAAGGTAACCTTCAGAAGAGGAGTTGTAATAACTAAGAAAAAAAAACCAAAAAAATCTGAAATGTTTCAGATTTTAAATTACGTCCAAAGGGACGTTTATTTAACATTTTGTGTGTTACCTTTACTTGTTAAATACCATGTTCTTCGCACTTAAACCATAAAATTCAGTTCAACAGCAATATCGCAAACTAATTTTAAATTGAGCATATCTTTAGAAATTTCGGTACACGCTCTCACGCGCCGGAGATAAAAATGTTTTTCTGTACAACGTTGGTATTACTGGCTTTGAAATATTTGAGTTTGTTAATGAAAAATTCGTTAAAGTTTTAGAGACTATTGTTACGAATTTCACATTTATTTGGCTATTTATTTAGAACTGTAATTAAAATTCCTTTTTATTTTCCCGTGCAACGCACGCAGACGATTTTTGAAGAGAAAGCTACGTCAAAAAAAAAAAAAAAAAATAATAATAATAATAACATGCATACATTTATGCAGATTTTTCATTTTTTAAACTTTAATGCAGAGCGATAACATTTAGTGGCAACAATTTGAAAAGTGAATCGGGCATTCAGAGTGAATCAACGCAAAATCGCAAAACGAAAGTAATAGTCCTTCGGGACTAAATCCCTTTGGACTAATAAAAGCTGAGCCTATTCCTGGATGGAAAACAGGAATCAAATATAGAAACTGAAAATATGACATCGACTGAAAGTCGATTTGGTTAGTCAATAGAAATAAGAAATTCTTCGATGGGAGTACCAATAGGAAGTAATGCCGATGAAATACAAAAGTGTTTAGAGTTAAGATATATTCTGTTTTCTTTTCTTTGAGCATGGCTACAAATCTGCATGCTTGTATTTTATACACATATGTACCTATCAGTGTTCAACTATCTATGCATATTTAAGTGTTTAGGATGTAACTCTTGTAATTACGTTTCTTAGGACTGTAAAATGGCAAACTACTGTATTCTTTAACTGTGTTTACAGTGTATATATTCTTATTTATGATCTTAATTATGGCTTTTGTCAATGTGTATCAATCTCAACATAATATCTTATATGTGGCTAATGCATTATTACGTAATATCTCCTCGCATATTATTTTGTTTGAGCTGTCCATACTTCAACCACATGTTTGAACATGGCTACAAGTCTACATGTTTGTATTTTATACACATGTGTACCTTTCAGTGTTCAACTGTCTATGCCTATTTAAGCGTTTAGGACGTAATACTTGTAACTAAATACATAGCAAGTGTAAATCTTTTCAGTGTGGCAGAATTATAATTCACTTGCTAGTAAATAACTTCCCCAATTTCTAAATAATGGCAGATTATAAATGTAATTCTTTGTAATGGTTATTGCTTAACTGTACTATGTTATGTATGTGTTTCCATTTTTTCTGTTTAATTATTTTATTTAACCAAGATAATGTGATGTTATAAACTTAAATTTTATGTACAGTTTTGTAAGTCTTAATACAACGTCAATTGTCCTTATGTAACTGCTAACTCCTTATGCAACACTTATTTAATTGTCTTTATGTAACTATTACCTCAGCTCATTGTTTGTGTACTCTAGGTCAGTGTAAAAACTATGTTACAAGCTACCCTGTTTTTAGTTTTCCCATTTACTTGTACTACTAAGAATCTAAAATGTAACACCTGGGAAAGGACACTATATGTAATTACTGCTCTGCGCAGTGAACTATGACTAGCTGTCTTAGTTTCAGTTTAGTAAAAGCACCACGTATTCTCTCAAATAATTACCTTAAAAGGTATGCATCCAATGTCAGAATGTAAACAAGACTATGTCTGCATCGTCCTATGTATATGATGTATGAACACTGGCACAGTTTGCTCAGGTATAATTCTCTTAAGACTTGAATAAATGCCGTCTGGTCTGCCACCCACCCTGGTTGTGGGGGACCTGGTAGCAAATGGCTTCTGGAAGCAGAGGCTTTAATTCGTGTAAGGCAGGCATATAAGTCAGCCAGGTAATGGAGCCTCTGTCTTCTGGTCTACAGTTAAGATACAATAATACAAAGGCATACATGAATTTAGGCATACAAGGAGGCAAACATACAAAAAATCGAAATATAAACAAAATATATGTATAATTTCTGTACAGTAAACTGAAGCAGGAGACCCGAGCTACATGGGGTTAATGATTAACTGATTAAATCTTCTAAGATTTTTTCAAATAGCCAGTTATTTATAAGTTAATTTTCTGCTCTTTCAGTTTTACGTGGACCTTCCCCAGATACACATTTATTAAGGGGTTCCTTTCTATTTTATATTGTAGGGGTTTATTTTAATTTCGTAATAATTATTTTTAATTTTGAGATCCTTTCTTTTACTTTCTTGTTTCCAACCTATAATTCCCTGCCAGAAAGAGTTTCAGAATCGTGTTTTATGTAAATGAGGTAGAACCAATATTTAATGGGAAGTTTCAGTCACTTCTGTAGAAGAGCTCAGAAGTTCTCAGTAGAGCGTGCTGTGCTGTGCTGTGCTGTGCCGTGCCTTCTAGCCAGTCCTACTACGTTCGGCCGTATTCTTAAGTGCCTCTTGGTAATCGCCGGTTTAAATAAGAGCCAGCTCGGTTAGTTATTTCTGTACAGCTTCGTTTTAAATTTTAGTTAGTTAGAATTAGTTTACTTGCTTATCTACTATATTAAATTAAAGCTTACCGATAAGGAGCAGACTGTAAATATTCTCAAGTTAAAATAAAATGTTAATTTAACCCTTCTTTGGACTTTATTCTGGTAGTTTCCAGAAGACCAGCGAATTGTCGTTCCATTCTTCTACAAGGTTCTAGTTGCCAAGAGCACTTAATTTAACTAGAACCCTTAATGTAATAACATGCATAAAACAATTTTCTGTGAAATGATATCCGCGTTAACACCAGTTTTCATCATTGATCATAGTTGAATTATATAGGTTGCTCTTATACTGTACAATTGTGTTTCAAGTGTAAGTAAAAAGTTTTTAATGTGTGGTATTCTTTTTTCCTGTTTATTTATTGAAACAACTAACCTTAAAAATGCATTTCTATGGTTTACAAAAAATTTACTAAGTTGAAATGAGCTAATGACGTAACTGCGTTTTCTGACTGGGCATATCAAGATGGCGTATATATCTTTCTAGAGAAAACTCTCTGGCGCGTATAGGACAGCACGTACCAAATTCTTTCTGTTACATGACAGTAACGGAAAAATTACAGGTTACGTTTAAATAATGGGTGTAATCAGTACTTCGTTGTGAGGATCGGCAGTGCTGTTGATTCCTTAGTTAACAGTTTAACAATTTTTGAACCATATATCTTCTCAGTACTGCTCTGGAGAACTCATATAAGTGACGTTATTTCTATAATATCAACGTTAGGAGGCGGAAAGCGAGTTTGAGTCAAGGTTTAAGAGGTGTAATTTTGATTGTATTCTTGTCACTTAAATACAAAATATTTTGTGTTAATATGAAACTATGAACAGTTTTATTTATTTTAGATATAAACTCTATGGAATAAAAAATAAATATTTGCCTGACTTTTATATTTATATTTACAATGAATCTTAATACAAACATGCAATAATATGCGACGACAGTAATTCATTTGAGCCAGAAAGTATTAATATTCACCAATAACCGAGTAGATAAAACCGCTGAATACTGATATTCCATCCCTAGTTCGAATTCCTAAGAATGGGATGGATGCACGGTCATTTTTATGGTTATTGCAGCATGTAATGTAAATACTAGCCGCTTTTACATAGAACATACTCCACTAAGGTCTCCCATCTCTTATCAGATAGCCTTCATGTGCTTTACCTTATTCAATCACATTAATTAGGCCAAATTTTCTAATCTTTGGCGAAATGTGAGAATTATTCAGCACTTCAAATTAAATGTAAAAACCATTTACTAAGGGAAAAGTAGATCACAAAGAAGTTTTGATTTTATGGTCACCGAAAGTGGAAAAAGATGGTGAACATTCTTATGGCCGTACAAACGATTGTTATAACTAAATAAATGTTTTCTGAAGAGATGAAAATATGTATCATAACCATCTAAAATTCTATTAAGTTTCCTCAGGAATATAATTTTGGTTTTCTTTCCCTTCTAATCTGAGGCAAACTGTAGCAGTTCATTTAAATATAAATTATCTTCCACCACTTTATTTGTTCTTTTCTATGAGTGTTATAAATTTCAATAATCTTCCACCACTTTTTTTGTTCTTTTCTATGAATATCATAGACCATACGTATCCGTTATTTTCTAATCTAATTGAACATACCTCTTTGATATTTGAACTTTGTGTCAGAAAAACTTTACCATCCGGCTAAAAATAAAAAAAAAAAAAAAAAAAACACGGAAAAAAAAAAAAATACGGAATATGTTTTGATAAAGTTTATCTCGGAACTAGTGATATTGACATTTAATGACGACACTGAATACGAGAACGGTTATTGGTTCTGCATTCTAGCTAATTTTTAAGGTTTAGGAATTAATTGCAAATGCTATATGCTACAAAATATAAACTCGGTACATCAACCTGAGTTAACCACAAGCCATTGTGATCTTGAATGCATTTCTGTTCGTATTACCATTAAATACAGAACGCAAGAGTTGGACCCTCGTCCTGGGGCTGCCTTTCGAGGTGAGCTGTCCAAGCTCCTGAAACCTCATCGCCGACGACGCAGACCCCACAGTCCCGGCCCGGCCCTATGAAAGGCAATGGGACACGTAGTCCCCGTATCCAAACTATGAGGGCCAAATCCCCGACGACAAGGTCGGTGATCTCCGATCTAGCTCCACACACAGCCAAAAGAACAGACAAGACAGTACTAGTACGGTCCCTGCCAAGCCTGAACCAACCTAAGAATAAACTCGGGCTCTAGTCCTGTGAAGACAACTTATATTCCCCCGTGGTTGAGACTGCCTAAGTACAGATCCTAGCCAGTACTTCCCAGGAATTCTCCTGAGTCAACCCCCGGAGGGGTACCATTAAATACAGAACACATATATTACACTGATGAACTATTAGCCCTTCTGGCACTCTTCAACCCAAATCATCAATAGAGATCATTTTATAAAGTTCGCCAAAAAATAAATGATTTAAGTAATACATGTAATTTAGCGTTACTTTGAGTCATAGCTCATGCTGGTTTTTATGGCAGTGAGAAGGCTGATAAGAGGCCAAGAAGAATGTATTGGAGACGGGTAACTAGTTATTTATGTTCAAAGTTCAAAAAGGAAAGCTTTAAGGGGTATGGAAAAAAAGTTATTGAAAAATGGATTCTAAGCCTGGAGTCGTTCAAGAACAATACGGATTACTCGAAATTGATACTAACTTAAAAGAAATATGAAAATATATACTGATATTAATATAAATCAAATTATTTTGGGACATGGTGGATTATATGAATGCTGTCATTGTAACTGAAGTCACTTGTTTGGCAGTAATATCAGATCAAGTTGTAAGGATTTATTTTATTCTAACCAATTATTTTTAGTTTTTCTTTCCTGTCCCTCCTGATTTCAGTTTCCTGACGGAATGTAAATTTGTTATGACGCAGATGCAAATCGAAAAGTGTTTCAGAAGCAGTATTTAAGCTGCGTTTCGAGAGTTTAAAAGGAGTAGTAGCGGACTTAGTTTCAAGTTTATGCTTCGTGTTGGAATTTAGCTCTCTAGCCGGTGTTAGACACCTTTCAGATTTATACCGATATTTCTAGGCTCGGCTTTGTCATGCGCAGCCGATTTAGCGTTAGTTAAGCTAAAGGAGCTAGTCGTTAGATATCTTAATTTATTAGTGCTAAGAAGGCAGGAGAAATAATTTATAAGTGATTTGTTACATTCTTATTTTCTGTTCAATAGCCACAAGTGGTAGTGATTTGTGAGCACGAAGTGCGTGCGTATGTTTTAATTTAGTTTAAATAAAAGGGTTATTTAAAACCTTTCTTCTGCGGCATTTATTCTTCAAGACGTAGCGACAATTCGCTCCTTCGTCTTCTACATAGAGTCTAAGTTGTATGCTACCTAAGAAAACCCAAAAGACTCTATAAAGTTCACGGGTTTTATCATGACGATGAGCGCAGAATTGCGTACGTCGTTGCCATGGGCTTTGAGCACATTATAAATGATATTACTATTTTGCCCGGTTCCTTCTCATAGTTTAAGGAAATGCAGCTGTTTAAATAGATTCCTCCTGCAAGGCTCTAATCTGTGCAAATACTGTAAAAGCACTAAATGCAGCAAGTATTTCGTTGAGATATGTCTCTCAATGCAAAACGCAACGGATATATGCCTCGATTTTAAGCACTTATTTTTTCACAAGAAACAATGAAAACTTAGTGACAATAAAGAAACAAGAATTAAAATGTAAGAGAAAATTTTTATTTTATCTATTTATTTAGACTAACACCATTTTTCTTTCAGCTCGAATTACTTTTAACATGTACGTATGTGTTAAGGTCTACTGAGTAAATGGGTTATTCCGCTAATTGTGCTTTTTTTCTTCCTTTAGTTACTTTATTTCTAACCTTTTTTGTTATGCAGTTCCTTTCACTTGGTTTCCCTGCTTTTTATTTATTTATTCAATTAATTTTCAGTATTTTATTACTCTTCAAAATTTTGGTTTCGGGATTAGTAAGCATGGCAGGTTGTTATCTGCTTTCGTTTCTTGGCAATGAAAGCTTGCCCCCCACTACGCACGCGCCAAAGTAACGTAAAATTAGCAAAGCAACAACCTTATGTTTGGCGTAGATTTTTGTCAGGGCTTTATCGATTTCGAGAGCAAACATTTTCTCGCCTATATATAAAAACTAAGGCTCGATTCTTAAAGATTCCATTTCTGACTTTAATTCTTGGGGAATTTATAGCAAGTCCTGTCAATGTTGTCGTGTAAACTAAAATAACATTTAAGTTTCGCATCATGGAATACGAATCTTATGGCCGAAAAGGCAAAATGGCCTTCAGCCGGTAATCATGGTTGGAAATTTAAGCATAATTTTGACTGTGAGTCCGCAAAGATTAGTCCTAAAATCTCCTTTCATTTCTGAATTGTATTTTATTGAAGCTTTTTTACATTCTCAAAGATTTATCTTGTTTATTTAATAACTTTAATTTCAACCCAGTCCTTCGTAACGCTTTTAAAATTCTATTAACGTAAATTTTTAATTTTCATTACTATTTCTTCCAACAGATGGCCCTACCTGCTTGTTTGCGTTACTTCTGTTGGCTATAGTATAAATACAACCGTGTCCTTACCTTCATTCCAAATTTCTTTGCATCTAATGAAGAGGAACTTCTACCTGTTTGCCTTCGAAATCTATAGAATCTTGACTAAAATCGAAGTCAAACACAACTTTTTTGTTATGCTAATTAAATTTTGATTTGACTAGGTGGGCGGAACTTCGCCTTTCATCATACTTCTCTTATACTGTTGAAGATAGGCAAACAGAATATCGAATACACATCTGAAAGTATGATAAAAATTGCAACCAAAGATAGAGTTCTCCAACTAAAAGATTCCAATAGAAGACATCCAATTCTAAGCCAAGAACTATAAGCACCTATAACACCCTTACGAAATTCATCCCATTGTAGAACCAAATATTCCTCTTAGATTCAACCACAACGACAACACCAAACAAATATTCAATACGGGAATATTTACAGATGGCTCTAAAAATTAAGAAGGAGTTGAATGTACCATAGTAATACATCAAATGCACGAACAGCCAATAATTCTCAAATATTATCTAAACAGCAATAATACAGTTTTTCAAGCAGAAGCACTAGCCATCTAAAAAGCAATTACCTATAGCATCAATAATACACTCTTTTGCAAAAAATCGAAACACCATGAAGGAAGTGGTTGTTTTTGGTATGTGTATAGCTTATACACAGATAATAAAATGATTAAAAAATCAAGGTCGTAGTACCTGTTCACGGCTCACAATAACCCACTAAGTGTTCAAATTAGTAGTTGGTCGAACCGCCCCTGGCGGCAATGCATGCTTGAATTTGTCGAGGCAAGGAATGGTAAAGGTTAATAATGTCATCCTGCGACACATTCTGCCAGGCGTTCATCAGTTGTAGCTCCAGATCTGCGATATTTTGTGGTGCTCGAATCTAGCGGCCTACCATGTCCCAGACATGCTCGATTGATGAAAGGTCTGTTGACCTTGCTGTCCAAGGAAGAGTATCAACCGCACGGAGACAGTCCAGAGATATGCGAGCGGCACGTGGCCTGGCATTATCTTGTTGGAAAATGGCCCCAGGATGACGTGCCATGAAGGGTAATGCAGCCGGCCGCAGGATGGTATCAACATATCGTTGAGCTGTTAAAGATGTATGGAGGATGACTAAAGATGATATGCTGTCATAAGAAATAGCGTCACACACAATCACACCAGGGGTATGGCTGTATGCCTTTGTACCTTTGTAAAACAAAGGCTGATTGGGACCGCTGGCCCCATGCTCTCCAGACACGAACACGATGGTCATCTGCTTCAAGAGTGAAGCGGGATTCATCACTGAACACTATGCTTATTTATTATGCTTCTTTCGGAACTACTGTGCGAATTCCCATTCCTGACGTAGACAAGGGGCGAGGTGATTCGCGCAATATATTGGCAGTTGTAATGAGTGTGACAGAGGATGGTTTCTACCGACCTGGAATTCCGGAAGGAATTTTAAAACAAGTATATGCGAGATCACAATTCATTTTATGCCCTAAGAACTTGCTTAGAACTGAAGATATTCCCGACCACGAAATTCCTCTCCGGTCAGTTGCAGTTAGTTGCTCAGTCCTGCAGAAGCGACCAAGAATTCGTCAAATGTATGTCTAAAATAAATTGCCAGCATATAAAATATCTTTGCATGAAAACTGTAATGAAATGTAATTCTAAATGTCATTCACGCCTCCCATGTTGCAATAAGTAGCCTGATTTTAATTTCTTACTTTTTATATGAAAATTTTGTTTCGCGTTATAAGAAAGGCATAAATTTTGTTTTATACAACTTTCATCTTTCTTTACGTATTTTGAATAATTTTTTAATGGCACTGTCATTATTTTTTTAGGATAACACTTGTATTTTTGAGGAGGGTATGTCATTTATATAAAAGCCTCATCAGGATCTTTTTTCATACTTTACCTGAATAACATTTGTCATTCATAGAATGCCTAGGGAAAGTATGTAATAATTCTCATATTTCATACTTTGCTTAAAAACGTCCGGCATTACATACAATGCCTAGGCATTCTGCAGAATGTCGGCGTTTCATATTTTGTCGGTAACATATATATCACTTGACATTTGTTACACAAAATGCATTTAAATAAGGCTGAATTGTGAATGTGTCTTCGTAGATTATCAATGACTGACAAATCTAATTCATTTATTTTTGCCCGTCTTAGATGATTGGAGCTCTTGCTGGGCTCGTTAGAGTCCTCCTGACTGTGACTCGTCCTTTGTCAGATAAAGTCCTCGATGTTTTATACGCTATCTTCATGGGAAGCACTCCGCAGTTGCCACCAATAGATAACAAAATTCTTCTCATGTCGGCCACAGAACTCGCTGAGAAAATTCGAAAGAGACAGGTAAATAACGCTTTTTATTAATATTAGTATGTCATAATTTCCAGTGACGCTTAGAACACTTTCATTTTTAAGTTTATGTTTGTTTAAGTAGATACAGTATTCCAAATGCATACGCTAATGAATACTTCGTATAAAAAACTGTTCATTTTTAAGCTTTAAGCATCAAATTTTAAGAAATGTACTATTAGATATCTTACAAAAATTATTAAAAATGTTCTTTGTTACTCACTATTATGATTATTAACATTAATTAAGAAATTATTTATACTTACCATAATGATTTATTTATACTTATAAGTTCTTAAAATTATAGTACGTTAAGGAAAGCATTAAAGGAAAGCGAAAGGTCTTACTACCAGTGCAACATTAGTTTTATGTTAAAATGAAAAGCTGTGTCTAAGATTTGTAAAGACTACGATCCTGAGAATAAGCGAATGTAGTTCGAGATCTGAGTATTGAATTTAGCAAATCCTATAATGTAAGCAAAGTAAACTTTATATTTACATTTAGATTTTAAAACGTAGTACAAAAAATTTTAATTTTTAGGTGAAAATACCGATTAAATAGAATTTTGGAATAAAAGGCAATTTTAAAGAGAGAAAATTACGTTATCACAGTTCCACAAGAAATTCGTAGTAAATGGTGAACTAGAAGTTCAATAAATTGTACTTTGGACTTTTAAAAGTTTGCTTAAGATTTTCTTTTCGATCTTTTTTGTGCTAGCTTCATATAATAATATTTCAGCTAAATAAGCTCGAACATCTTTTGATTTTGAATATGCAGTTTACTATCACATATGCTAAATTAATTAAATATGGATATCGCCGTTTGACTATCATTTGAATAAGAGACTGTATTTTGTAGAACAATTAGTTTTTTTTTAACTAGGAAATGTGAAAAATGTGCAGTGTCCTCGCCGGGACTCGAACCTAGACCGGGCTGAGTGGGATTCCTTTACACCAAGAAAAACACGTAGGAAGGAGAGAGAAAATACCTTATATACTCCCCCTTTTAAAGGGCGAATGGGGATTAGGGGACCCAATCGCCAAATCCTGGTAGTGAGAAATCATCATCCACCATCTTTTAGTTTAGCGCCACTGCAGAGCCATATATTTTTTTTCCGACGCGGGTGACGTGAGAAATGAGCAATGCCTTCCCCGGGACTCGAACCTAGGCCTCTAGAATACGCGTCGAGTATGCAACCGTTACACCAAGAAGGCATGCGGAAAGGAGGGAAAAAATACCTTATAATTTATTTAGTGGGCCTTAGTTATTTTTAAATTTATTGTAAATGTGTTGTAAATACTTCAGTTATAGAGAACTAAGCTAATACAATTCTGCATTCAAGTAAAAGTTCGGTTCCGACGTCACGGAAAATCCCGACTATAACCTTCTAAAAATATTCTTTATTAATAATGAAAATAATGCAATAAAATTCCCCTTCAAATAATGCAACTGTGGCATTCTAACTGGTGAAATGATTCTTGCTGATTGCAAGCATCAAAAAGGACATATTTTCTTCAGGCCTTTAATTGGCCGCTGCCTATTTCTTCAAGTGGGCAAGGCGCTGTTAGGTCACAGTAGAATAAATAACAAACTTTCTAGTTTTCCCCTGTTGCGCTTCTCTGAATCTCTAACACGGATGTATTGAGGTATGTTTGATGACTACATTCCTCAAAATAGATATAGTACAAGAAGATATAGCTCTTCATTTAGCTTGGATGACGGCAAGACGAAAGCGTGATTGCATTACTCGACCCACTGAAAAGAGATTTCATTTACACTGTAGCGCAATAGTTTTGAGTTATATTTTCAAGAAGATCTTTGGATTCTGAATAAGAAAAGGAGATACCATTAGCATCTTTTGCTGAGCCTGCTCTTGCTTTGATGAAGAGGCCTGCAATCTCTCCTAGAATGCACGAATTACTGCTTTCATCTCGAAAAGGACAAAAGTATTCTTATCATTTAACCTCTGATGTCTTGCACTAATTTGAACCTGTGTAAGATGCTTTAGAGGCTTGACAAGTTATAGGGGAATTTCTCGCCTATCAATAAAATGCATGGTTCGATTCTTAAAGATTCCATTTTAACTCGTGGAGAATTTATAGCATTTCGTATCAGCGTGGTTTGAGATATATCAACCAAACTAAAAGAGCATTATAGTTTCGTATCAAGAAATACGAATCGTATGTCCGAAAAGGCGAAGCTAATCATAGTTGGAAATTTAATCATAATTTTGACTTTTGGACTACAAAAATTATTCAGAAAGCTTCTTCAACTGGTGCATTGCATTTCCCTGTGTTTTTCACATTCACAAAGATTTATCGTGTTTAATTAATGACTTTAAGTCCAATTCAGTTTTTCCTAACGCTTTTAAAATTATATTACTTTAATTTTTCGATTTCTTTATTATTTTTGGCGACAGATGGCGCTACCTTCTCTTTTGCTTTACTGTGTAGGATATAAATACGACCGTTAAAACTGCTGCTTTCCAGTCTTGCATATTTCTTTGCTTCTGATGTAGAGGGACCTGGACTCGTTTGCCCTCGTAATCAATTGAGTCATTAACTAAATCTACGCCAAACACAAGGTAGTTGCTTTGTACTTTTGTGTGTAAGAAGCTGTTCATTGCTCAAATTTTATGCACAAGTATTTTCCCATTTTACATTTTCTCAAACTGCTAACAGTTTTATCTAATAGACTCTGTATTACACTGTACATTTCCGCAATCCATATCGCCGCGAAGTTCATGATAGGCTGCGAATCCTTGATCCTATTACAAGAAGTTTATAGCGCGCCCAATTACTTACTGTGCTTCCAGGAAATATACCTAAATTACTCTATAGCAGTTAGGTATCTGGGAAGCTTTCTTAATTGCTTAAATGTGTAGTATGTCCTTAAGGTTCTGGCTGAGTTTTGCTATCTTTGTAAAGTTGCTTTCTTTCTTCAGAAATTGCTAAGTCTAAAACTGAACCATTAGAAGAGAGGAAGAATGTTTCCAACCTTTTCATATACATTTCAGCTGTCTAATACAACTTGATGCTTAATATAGGTTATCATTTTGAAAGCAAGGACTGCTACTTAATTTTATGCCCCATCCCAAATACACTCATGTCCATAAATTAAGAATAATGCAAAATCAGGCAAAGGAAGAGTTAGAAGCAAAACAAATTTGACTTATTTGTAAAGCTTATTTATTAAACAAAGGTAAAGAGCAAAAAAAGATGCTATATGTTTGATATTATTAGAAAAATTAGCGATTTTTTCTACCTGGAGCAACTTACAAAAAAAAACCTATTTACAGAAAATATTACATGGTTGGTATGATTGTTAATACATTGTATGTCTCCCAGACGATGCAATACAGTCCATACAATGCCTAGGCATGCTGAGTATCAAATTATCGATCGGGTCTTGGGGGATATTACACCACTCAAAAAGTAATTCTCTCCGAAGTTCCGGTAGACATGTAGGAGGAGGTTGACAGACTGCAACTTGTCGGCCAAGCATGTCCCACACGTGCTCTACTGGATTCTAGTCCGGCGAGAATGCTGGCCAGTCCATACGGGTAATATCCTCCGATTGAAGGCATTCGCTTACGATGTTTGCACGGTGAGGACGGGCGTTGTTATCCATAAACACAAACTATGCGCCCATGGCGCTCCGAAACAAACGTACATTTTCTTCCAGAATGACGTCCCGATAGATTTGGTTTGTCATGGTTCCAATTTGAACATGCAGGTCAGTTCTGGAACCCAGAATAATTCCATCCCAAACGAACACTCCTGCACCACCGTAACGGTGTGGTTCAATGATGTTTTCTTGGTGGTAACGGGTACCTGGAGCTCTCCACATGAAAGTCCGGCGAGAATCAGACTGCAAGCTAAACCTGGACTCGTCGGAAAACATAACACAAGCCTACTGTTGCGGTGTCCCAGGCTAACCGCAGGCGACAGTGAGTTGCAGTTAGTGGAACGCATCTGACAGGTCTATGAGCATATAGACCAATCTGCCCTAAGCGTCTGTGCACGGTCTGCCTTGAAATTGTCGTATCAGTGGCTGAAGAGAGCTGACGAGACAGGTCTGAGGCTGTGCTCCGCCTGTTTCTTTTGGCAGTAACTGCCAAATACCGGTCCTCATTCGGCATTGTAACTCTGGGGCGGCCTGTGCTGTAACGTCTACTCACATTACCATCATCTTGGAATCGTTGCCAAAGCCTGGACATGACACTCTGGGCAATTCCAAGTTCGTCTGATACTTCCAGTTGGGTACGCCCACATTCCAGACGGCCGATAATTCTATCACGTAAAAAATCCTCCAAATGCGTCCTTTGTGTCATAACTATTCGGTTATTGCATTGAAATGCTTATAAAGCGCCTGCGAACAATTTTACTTCTTTGCCTGTATTCCTTATATATCACTCTGTTACACTCTCGTCATTGTGACGTACCATCGGTGTCATCTGGTTACTTCCTGAAATTTGCATATGATTCTTGAAGATGTGTGTAGTGATTTTACAGGTGATATATTTATTTTAGAGTTCGATTTCCGCGTGACTCCGAATTATCCTTAATTTATGGACATGAGTGTATCTCAAGTGTAAGGATCGTAATTTCTGTCAAGGGTGATCTGTTATATTTTGCTTTGTGTTGAGTTTAAACAGCGGTACAATATGGTAGATTTTATATTTTTTAAATGTCATCGCTTTTTTTCCCTTTTTATCTAATTAAGCTTTGTATGCTCTTATAGTAGGACTTCTCTTGAAGGTATTTGAGCCTTTATATTCATGTTAATGCTACTGAAATTGATAAACATTGATTCTAGATTACGGTTGAACTCTGTGCGAAGTCTGCAGATTGTCTTCCATATCATAAAATGGCGAACTGCAATGTAGTTCTTCCTTTTCTTGAGAACAAACTCACGAATTCTTTGGAGGTTTCATATTGCTTTATCGTGACACATACATTAAATCAACGCATTGCATAAAAAGTTGTATTAATATCGGAGGAAGAATACTTGAGTATATTTGTTTTTATTTTTCTTTTAAGTACGTTAAATGAACCAACCTTGAAAAAACAAAATAAGCTTCAAATGTTTTTTCATACGCATAAAGGTGTTAAAGGAAGACTAAATTTTCTTGAGATTTTTCGGAACGATAAACTTCACCATTACTGAATTTTAATGTAGCCGATTTATAGTAATTTCAGTCCTATGAGTTTCTTTATGAAAATTAATGCTAAAGGAGGGAAATTCGAAAAATTATATTATTATAATCGTTGTTCTAATTTACATAAAATGACAAGCAAATTCCAAAGCTACAGACCAAGATTCATTGTCAAGACCACGTAATTATTCTTAACTTGTAAGTTAAATTAGCAATTTAGTTATATTTATATTATAAGTTCAATATTAATATTTGACTACTGGTTCATTCTAGTTAACCTGCGAGGAAGTTATGAAAGCGTTTATAATGCGGATCAAAGAAGTTCAACCAATTATCAATGCCATCGTGGACGAGAGGTTCGTGGAAGCTATTAATGATGCCATTGCTGTCGATCGTTTTCTAGCAAGCGCTAAAAAATCTGAGAAAGATATCGCTCAAGATACTCCCTTGCTGGGTGTGCCTTTCACTTCCAAAGACTTGATTGGAATAAAAGGTGAGGAAAAATATCCTTTCCGTTTTTTAAAATTTATTACCATGCCCGGCTTGAAAATATAGATGATTTGAACGGTCTTTATCAAAATATTAAATATTATTATTTGTACCTCTGCAAAAACGGAATGCTGTCGGTGTGTTAGAAAGCAAGATAATAAGAATTTTTATTTTATGTTTTCAGAAGAACATATAAAGTTAAGTGACGCAAGAATTTTAACTTTCATATCCTTAGCGGCTGTTGTGTTGATTAAAACAAAGAAATTTTCTCCTGTCAGTGTTCTTCGAATTTTTTTCAGTTCTCATGGTACAAATGAATTACCTTTCTTTCAAGGGCGTTAAAACAGTTATTACTTAATTTATATCAGGATTTACTTCGCAATCACCAGCATTCACGAAAACAGAGTCTGCTAACACATGTGTATTTTTATCATGAAGCCGTGAATGTATTTGATTTTGAAACAGGCAGTTCGGAAATTTCAACACGTGCAAGCCCAGAATAATTTTAATTAAATTGACGCTACAGAGGCCTACAGAGATGGATGTATCCAACTGACTTGGTATCCATGCTATTCAGATGACAAGGAAAACATATGCGAAGAATAAATAAAATTTAACTCTTTGCCATTGCATATGAGACGATGCTGCTTAGTCAAAACGCTGTGCAAAGCAAGAGAAGTAACACTTTTGTTTTAAATTCAATGTTGGCTGCTGTCGGAAATCATTTGCTGTAGTTTCTCGTGCTTGTCAACAGCATCGAACGTGCGCTTTTAGTCGGAATGATTCATGAGAGTAACAATAATGCTACAGTTGCTGTCCGAGTGCATTATCGTGTAAAAGATCTGAAGAAAGAACGTGTGATGTTAAGTACAACAAAAAAACTTTGGAGAAACCAATGATCTTAGCATACCTCTGAGAAGAGCATGCCATCAACTTACAGCAAAAATTATTAACGAAATTTCAGTGGAACGGTAACTGTCTCCTTCTTAGTTCCACTCTGCATTAGGATTTCGCGGACAGCTTTAAAGTTCTATCCCTTTACTTCTGTATACTAAGCTAATAAGTGAAACTAAAGGATCTGTTTCAAGGCCGCGAATTTCCTTTGGGATTTTTAGCATGAAGCAATGCTAAAATTCTATTGAATATCTTATAGGCAGGTAGAGGTCGTTTTCATTTAAAAGGAAGTGTCAACACTTTTAAATATCCTATATGGGTTCAGCGTATTCACAAGCGATTAGACATTTGGCATATGTAATGATATGCTGTGGATTGACAACCATTTTCATTCTCTGCCTTTTTTCTTCTGGAAGGAGACATATCGGGCTCTTGTGAGTTACACGAGAACGTTACAGTCGACCCCAGGAACAGAACATTGTGTCCATGTTACATGAACATGAATATGTGTGCATTATTATTTTATCATTTATCATTTTAATGCAAGATGGAGGAATCGCTCATGCAGAGTTCGCATTATTCTTACCGTATTAATTGAGATATGTATTATGTCACGGAATTTTTCCCATATGCTTTAGTAGTAAGCGCGGGTACTCGTGAGGTTAAGGGATGCCGCCCCAGAATTCATTATGTAATTGAACAACAGATGACGTAAGAGGAGAACAAAAGACCTCACCTTTGAAGTGCCGCCCCCATCGTGGATCACTTAATACCCAGAAGTGACGCCATCATCTTGGATCTACCAGATATGACGTAGGGAGGTTCAAGGACGCCATGAGTAATAGCATTATTGTTTTGAGGCAATGACCTAAAAAGTAGTTGCCACGAAAACAAAAAAAATCCTCTCTGCATACGTTAGTTATAACGCGATCTTACGAACTCAACATATTTAAAACTTATTAAAGTTTTCAGGATTTGTAAGTAATATTTTAATTCTGTTTAATTAATTATAACAGTTTTTATTTTAAATTACTCTTTCCACTTAAAATATTACTGGCGTTAAAAGAGTTATTAATTAATCACATTTTGGGATAAACTTTATCGTGTTGTCAAGACGTATAAAAATGGTTTGTCTACGTTTCCACTTTGTTTTTAAATGGGAAAGAAAAGAATCATCTACTATTATAGCGACCTACCAATGGCCGAGTGGCTAAGACCGCCGGACGGTGGTAATTCGACTTGGTTCCAATTAAGGTAAAAGGGCTGGCTGCTTTTTCAATTTTGTGGTTTTCCTCATACATAATGTGGATATGAGTTAGTTTTCCTTTGAAAGTCCTCAGAGAAGGTGTCCTTTATTTCAGGAATGTAATTCTAATGCACTTTGTCATAATCTAATAAATTCAGTTTAATATTTCGATCGTATCCAGAGAAATTACCACTACCATTTCCATTATTATGTATGCATGAATCCAGAAATGTGTACACTTAACAAAACAAAAAGTAAGACAAAGAGAGAAAAATGGAAATTGCAATCCGGACTTCAGATTACGATCGTCCACCTCAAGAGTTACTTTTATATTTTAAAATCGTTTAAAAATAGTAATTAAACAATTAATGTATAAGATTAAAATTAAATTGTGATCTCTATTCGTATGTAGATTGCAGTTTTTAGTACATCTAAAACCCATTTAATTTTAAGCTAACAGTTACGATAGATATCACGTTCTTTAGAAACTTAAGACTTAAAACATTAAATCTTGCATTAAAAGTAACTTCTTCAAAATAACAAAAGTAAAATGTAGAAAGAATAATTTGCTGATATTATTTCATCGCCAATTATTGCTACGTGGAAACTAGTGGAATTTCTTAAAAAAGAAAAAAAATAATTGTTTGAGACATAGCTATGTGTTCATTTTAGTGAATCGCTTGTGCATGATGCTTGTAATAAATATTTCCCTCGAGTGTCAGTATTTTCTGTTTTGTCAGGAAGCGAAATTAGCAGTCATAAAACAAAGATCCCGAAGACATTTTCTTCGAGATGGTTAATAATTCTTCAGTGAGGTAGCACTAATGAAAAGCTTGTATGACAGTGAGTGTATCTTTCCATCTACTAGCACGTGCTCCTTCTTCAGAAACTTGCATACTTGTTAGATGGCTTGAATTGGAAATGCCAAAAAATAGAAATTTAGTAAAACTTTAAACCTTTTGGTCAATTAAACTTGTATTGAAAAGTTATAATAACTATTGATCTTCATAATAAAATAAGTCGTTACAGTTTGACGATACTAATGTAAAACATGCAGAACTCCCAAATATTTCAAAATTCTGATGTGGCAAACACATGGTCTCCCGCTAGTTCCTTGTTAAGATAAGGAGTTGGCGGAGTAGTAGTGAGCTTTAAGTAAACTATCACTTCCAGTTCATCATTTGTAAATAGAATCTAATTTGTTTCTGAACATCATGGCTCAATTTTAATTATAGACACTACTCATTTTTACTCCCTTGTTCGAAGCAAAGGAAGTATTGCAGTCGCGAAATATTTTGGGAATCATATTTCAACGGAAATGTCCATTTTGACCGTTGAGTCCATTTAAACGATTTTTTGCATGAGGTCTGTACGTACGGACAGTATAAAGAACTCTTTTCTCAAAACGGTTTGTAATATGGATTTAAAATGAATTCAGATGTGATTTTTTGTGACGTTTGTACATGCGTACGTATGTACCTCGCGTGACTCAAAATCTATTAGCTGTAGAACATTGAAATTTTGTTAGGAGCTACTATGACATCTAGTTGTGCACATCCCTTTTTTACAGCAGTGGGCAGTACCAATCATATATATGTGCATACGTAATAATTTTTACTGCGTCGCAATCCGGGTACTTTAAAAGCTGACAGTCTCGATAGCAGAGTGGGAGGGCGTGAGGAAGAAGTTGATACCAAACTAAGTTCAGCCAATTATCATCTTTATTTCCAGATTTCCAGGCATACTAGAATAATTCCTTGTAGACAATATACTCTTTAATGATAGGAATTACGATAATTGTTTTCTACGTTACACAACGTAGAAAGATCTCGAATTTGGGAGAACAGATGAATTTAGAGGGAGAGCACCAAATCTAGGATCGTTAATTTTGAGATCGCCGATTATTTTTGAAACGGCTATCGTATTTTGTTATATCTTACATATACATATATATATACCCACCCACCCCTTATCCAGCCTTAATTTTCACTCTTCTTGGTCGCAATTTATATTTCAAATTATAGAAGTGTTCTAAAGGACCGAAAATATTCATATTTTGGCTATGTGAAATTGTTTTAAAAAATTAATTTTCGACAAATTGCGAAAGCTAACTTTTAATGCGGTCTCCCGGTTCCAGTAACTACATTTGGGAAAATTTTATATTCATTTTGAAAAAAAGATTTACTTGCTTAGGACAAAGATTGGCCGGAACATGTAATTTCAAAATTTGCAGTTTATGATGTAATTTTCAACTTGTCTCGAGGGACTGGTTAATTACGTTAAAATAATTCGGGGAAATAATTTTATGTGAATCAAAAGGTGCGTATAGCAGGCTGTGTAAAAAACTCGTAATGTCCACATCATATTTTTTACTATTCTGCCATACGATGATCATTTATATTTCCGTTCTCATGCTTTGATTCCAGTCCTTTCTCCGTTTATGATATCAGTATTCAGTTTTCTTAATAACATGACCAACTGTTTTATTTGTCTTTTTAGCGTTATTTATTAATCATCACTTTCTTCGCACTTACGTTACATAAAATCCAACAACAAAATCACAAGATCCTTCAAATGAACATACGTTTACAACTCCGAATGAGTGTTAAGTGTTGCCATGCATTTCGTATAATCTCTATATCATTTTATAACTCCCAATAGAGGGTTAAGAGCCGCCATACATTTTTTTATAATCTGTATATTATTTAAATCTGCTATATTATTTCTTTGAAGGTAGCAGTTAATGATAGCATTTGGTAGCAGCATCCTTTTATTTGAAAAGTAATTGGACTCAGAAAGAAAACCGACACAAATTTGAGGATTAAGTGTAACATTTAATTCCTTCCTAACGAGAGCTTGTCTTCCTAATGAACTTATTCGCGTCGCATTTAGCATAAGTCTATGAATACATTTAATGCTTATAAACGTAATATGTTGTTCTCAATGACGCACTATTTTAAATACCAGATCTTAGCCGTTTTGGATAATTTCGTAATACTTTTTTCTACTCAAGTCTGTTCTAAGTTTCAAGTAAAATATCACTTTTGATTTATCAGTTTTTACCCACAATCTAATATCTTGTTGCCACTGATATAAAAATCTTTAATGCTTAAATTGAAAATTCTTGGATTATAGTATTTCAGTATGGTTTTTCGTTAAAAACTGTAATAAGCTTCACGTAAAATACCACTTTCGTTTGCTCATTAAGGATTGCTTTGAGCTTCATATAAAGACCGTTTCCGGATGTAAAAGAGAAAGTTTTGGACGTTTCACATAAAAATTATAGAGCACGAAAATACCGTCACGTACATACATACAGAGAGACATCGCTCTAAAAATAGAGGGTGTTTATAAAGTCCTGGACCCATTTTGATGTTTAATAACTCATAAAATAATAAAGATAGATTAAAATTAATAACATAAATAGTTAGATAGACTCAAAACGTTTCTCTGGCTTTTAGGTCATCAATGTTCGACACTCTCCTCCTGTAAACGTTGTCCTTTACAAATCCCCAAAGGAAAAAGTCCAGCGGCGTTATATCAGGCGATTTGGGTGGCCAAGGAATTGGACCTCCTCGCCCAATCCATCTTCCTGTAAAATGGTCATTCAAAGAACTACGAACGATGGTACCCCAATGAGGTGGTGCAACACCTTGTTGTAAAAAGACACGTGGCTGAAGGTCTTCTAGTTGTGGAAATACGAAGTTTTCCAACATGTCTAAGTATACGACTGATGAGACCGTCTTTTCTGTAAAAAAGAAAGGCCCAATGACTCGGTCGTGCATTAGTCCACACCACACATTAACCTTTTGGGGAATCCCTTTTTGTGCCTCACGGTATTCATGGGGGTTTTCAGATTCCCATATGCGCACATAACATTGCAATAGTTGCCAAAAACAAAAGCGAGAAAAATGCAATTAATAAGCAGACGATATTTAGAAAAGTACAGATATTTAGACTGGAAAATGAAATTATCTGAAATTAACCACACGCGCAGACGATATTTACAAAAGTAATGATGTTCAAACCTGAAAAGGAAAATATATAAGTTATTCCATCAATAAATACCATAAGTTTATATCTCCATTATTTTATGAGTTATTAAACATCAAAATGGTTCCGGGACTTTATAAACACCCTGCAGTAAAAGCGTGTTGTTGAAACCCTAATTAGTAAAAACGATTTTACTCTGACGGAAGAAGCGAAAGCCATTTTATCGGACTGCAACAAAGCAAAAACGGACATAGCACTATTCACGAGGGAAAATTTCCTCGAATTTCATTAGAGATGTATTTCTGATTCAATTAAATCTCTTCTCACTATGCGGCAAGGCAAAGTTACATAAAACTCAAAACATCTTCATTAAAAATTGTAAAACAAAAAAAAAAAAAAAAAA
>KK118969.1:46657-62968 GCA_000611955.2 Stegodyphus mimosarum
GGTATTAGTCTCGAAACACGATTTTGCGTTGATTCACTTTAACTGCGTTGTTTAGCTTTTCATTCGAGTCTGTTGCCATTCGGCAAAAGGTAATATATTTTCTTTCAAATTTAATCTGTATGTTATTGATTAACAAACTAAATTATTGAAAAGCAAGAAATGCAGTCAATAAGGGTATTATTTTTTGATTCTTTAATCTGACTAATTTAAATCAAAATGCATTTAATTCATGATATATCGAATAAAAAACATTAAATTTTTTTTTAGAGTTACGTTAAATATTTTTTCACTTTGAAGATTTTCAGAAGATTTCTAACGTTCCTGTGTTACTAATCTATTATCCGTTAATATAAAACGCTCTCATGTATACATATTTATCTAATATCTTATAAAACATTTCGCTATTCCATCTGGCCCATCTCTATTACTAATCTCTACTGGTAATTCATATTCAGTTTAAAAGAGCCCTTTTGGGGAACCATTTTGCATATGTAATCATTTAAAAGTAGTTTGATGTAGAACAAAGAAGATGCATTTACAAAGAAGCAGAAGCTTGCAGACGTGGTCACATTCAGTTATTTCCTTATTATTCACAGTTAAACCACATTTTTACTTAATCCAACACAAATCAAAATTGCGCTATAGCAAATTTGATTCTTAAAGAACGTTTTATGTAGGATAATCTTGAGAATTATATTTCTTGAAGGCAGCAGGCAGCGGCGCGTTGCAACAGCTAAGCGGAAATGTGAAAAGTAACGGTGCATTCGGAAGAGAAAGTTTCTATTCTCGGAAAGTAATTAGCTATAATATACCTGCGTAAGGAAGCATGATGCGGATTAATTCTGAAATGGTGCACTTTAGATTGATGAATTACAAACGGGCACTATTTTTAGGACAGAAAGGGGACCAAATTTAAATGAAGAATAAAGGGTCTGTTGCGAAATTAAAGTTAGCACTTTGCTTTACATAGTTTTATCTTACATATATGTTTATATAAATAAATAAATACAAAGGTACCTCAACGTAGTGGCGCGCCGAAAGCAGCAACAAACAATGTTGAGAATGTAAAACAAATTCAAAATAAATAAATAATGCGTTTAAAACTCATCCCATATTCGATTCGAAATAAACCATACGCAAAATAACCAGAAGCACAGTGACGGACTGCAAAACAAAAGGGCAAAACATGCCAAAACCGAGAAACGAAGTAAGAAATTTATATCTCTGGCTGCATTGTCATCAGGGGGTCGGTGCAACGGAAAAAGTAAATAAATGAGCCTGTTTTCGAATTAGTAAAGACAAAAATTAAAGTTTGAAACTTAAAATAATCTCAGAAAAAAATCAAAGTAATCTGTGTCTTTATCAGTGTAACCTCTACAGGCTGAAGTAACTGGACTGACGAAGACACAGAAAAAGACATTATTACACAGCTTATAGCTTTTTTTTCTAAGATAATTTTTAAATTTTTAAATTTCAAACTTTAAATTTGTGTGTTCGTCTGTTCAAAAACAAGGCTGCTCTATTTATTTCTTTCGTTGCACCTCACCTGATGACCATACAGCGAAAGATGTAAGTTTCATTTTCATTTTCGGTTTTGGCATATTTGGCTGCCTCCTCTGTTTCTTATAGTTTGCCTCTGTGCTTCTGTTTCTTCGAGTTTTGCATGCGGTTAATTCCGAATTGAATATGGGATGAATTTCAAGCATGTTTTTTATTTTATTTCATTTTGTATTATTACCACCATTTGTTGCTGCTATCAGCGCGCAACTGATTTAGGTTTGGAACTGTTTTTTACTTTGTGTTTATTCATTTATAGATGCATATATGTAAAATATAAAATATAAAAGTCACTTAATTTTCAATATGCCTTTATATTTCTAATTTAAATTAAAAGACATCGCTTCTGCACTGACATCACTCTTTTCCCGCAGTACTCCGCAATACTATGAGATTTTATCCAGTCATCATTTAGACCTCAAACAAAGAATTTCCGAGTATAAATACTTCAGCTGCCTTGCGCGCACTCTCTTTTGCTGCTTGCTTAGCCTGAATAGGTCACGTCTCTGGCTTGGCTGTATTTCTCCACTGTTTAAAAAATGTAACTGCATAGTTTAAAATTGTCGGGTGCAGATTGCCCCAGTTGTGCTGGGCCATGTACTGAGATACGTCATGCAATATGATATGTTGATCCACAAGTAATAAACTGATGTTCTGGTTATCAGTTGATTTTTGTGATTCTTTAAAGAAGTTCCAGTTGCTATTATGCCACAGAGTCAAGCTATCTTCTATCATCGCCATTCCAGCCACTACTGAGACGCACTTGGTTTTTTACATCTTCCCATCCAAAATATTATCGTACATATATATAATTAATCTTTTTACTGTAAGCGCAATTTTGAGAAGAATGTATAAAATTTTAAGTTTCATATACTTTTACAAAAATACTTTACATGTCTAAAACTGCCGCAGTTTAAAACATAAACATAATTTAATTGTTTCATTTATTTAACTGGAAGTATATGGATGTGCATATCTAACTCTGTTATCTTTCTAGTAGCACTTCAAGTACCACTTCTTTTTTGTTTATTTTCGGCCCCAGGAGTCACGCAGGGCGTTTGGTAACTTGATTTCCGAGATACCTTATACATATTATTATGATGTAATTACCAGGGATTGTTAAAGCATATGCTGTAATTAACAGCACACGGCAAATCAGACGGCAATGGCCCTCGAAGCAGCCTCTAGCAAATTTGCTTCCTCTGTGAACTGAAAATCGTTGCAAACAAACGCTGCAATGAATATTCACTAGTCTTTGAACTTCTTGAGTGTACTTCATATTTGCATAACATTTTTATATGAGCGAACAATGCTAGTGGCCTAGTGGTTGAGTCACCAATGGCCTAGAGGTTGAGACCCCTAAATACTGGAAGTTCGAAATGGGTTCAATCCTAGGCTACTGAGCTGGTTGTACGGTTGATTTTCCTCTTCTGTAACGTGAATACGAGCCAGTTTTCTTTACGTTCCAGATTCTTTCACCCTTCCCAAGTTAGCCTCTCCCTTAAGTAGGTTATTTCTAGCGTATGTTGTGTATTTGAATAACCTAACATAACCTGAGCGAACGTAAGGTAAAACAAAGAAAAAATACGGCATTGTGTACCTTAACTGTTAATCATATGTAAACGTAATTGTCATAACCTAACTATTATTATATTACTGTACATCCTCTTTTACAACTAGTTGCCTGAAATATAGGTGTATATCTGTAGGAAGTATTAGGTTTTTCTAGCACTCGAGGTTTGCACTAAAAATGAATCCGTCAAGAACTCAAGAAATAAATTGTGAAATCTGTCGTACAATGCTCTGGCCAGTCTTTTGAATCCGTTTTTAGCTGCGAATTCTTTTATGATTAAAATTTACATGTTCCTTTTCAGGTGGTGAAGGTGCTCTTATCACGGCAGCTGGAGGAGTTATGGGCATCGGAAGCGACTTAGCTGGAAGTATTCGGATCCCAGCCTCTTTCTGCGGAATCTATGGGCACAAGCCTTCATCAGGTACAGCACTGGAAGTGAATATTAAACTCTATGAGTATACTGAAATGATTATGGATCAATATGATGGCGGTCTTTTTAAATGAGCATCTGAGTTGAACGTGTTATTTAGATTTATAATTACTTAGCTACACGTGTTCCGATGACATGAGCTTATGGCAGCCAAAGAGCGGCGTACCTAAATACATTAAAAAACTTAGGAAACTCATTATAAACTCATTATATACCCATTTTATTACATATTATATACTCAAATTATATACTTATTATAGAGCTCATTATAAAATATCAAGCACTTATACAGTGGCAGTCTTACGTTACCACCATTTCAAATCACGACTTGGTATTCACTTATCTTAAGATACAGGGTAATATTGATAAGTTTTGCCCTTAAACATTACTTTTCTTTGGAAAGCGATTCTGAGACCCATTGCAGCGCTCGGCCCCCTTCCAATTACAAAGTACGCAACCCCGCAAGTCCCCTTCTTCTCTTACTACGAAAACCTACGAAAGGCCGAGCGGTCAAATCGCTGAACACTAGTAGGTCTGTCCAAGGTTCAAATCCAGCGAACGGACTCGCTGCATGGGAATTTTCATGGTTTTCCCTAAGTGTAACGAGTATACGAGCCAGTTTCCCATAGAAGGTCTTCTCCGAAGGCATACCTCCCCTTAAGCAGATAGCCCTTGAGAGTTTTGCAGTCATCAAATAAATCAAACCAAGCCAATCCCTTACTACTTATTCATCTTCCTTCTTAATCAATTTTTCACTCTACTTCCGACACATAAAGTGTTCTACGCTTTACAACTCTTTCTATCATCCTAATCCAAGTTCTTCTGCCCCCCCCCCTAAATTTATTAATAGGAAGATTTCTGATCATACTAAATTGTAGCTCTGGCGTTAATAATAGTTGCACCATGCAAAGATTTTTTTCTCAGTAATTTTGCATAAACGTCTGCACACATTGTGTGTATATTTTTAAATTTCAACAGACAAAGCTTAAAGAAAAACGGATTAGAATTTAGAAGCGTCGTTTTAAAAGAATTCTGTCCGTTCTATATGTATTTTTGTGACTAATCTCACTTGCCTAACAGTAACATCAAATCAAGTCCATGAGTTCCAGATACCTGAGATGGTCCAGAATCGGCTCCTGAGTGGAGTAAATTGGTTTTTAGTGCAGCAGATAGACGAAAGAATGTGCGAAAGAATGGCCTGTGAAGAGCATAGAAAATAAATATTTATGTCGAAAAACGTATTTCTCTTTATATGAATGGCCGATGCGGAATCTAGGCAGTGCAGTTGGGGTTTCTCCGCTGCTCGCTTGAAGTACAAGACGCCTTCATAATAACTCCCTGGCACGATGTCGCACTTTTATGTAATAAGTTAACCGTTCGTAACGGTGCTGCGGTGTAAGGAAACTTGCACAAACTGAAGACCAGTTTCTCGCTTGAAACTAATCGAATGCATCCTTATGCCAATCTAGCGTTTTTCATAAAGGCCCGCTCCCCCTTAAGCAAGTCCGATTTTCATTTTAGTTATTGAGTAATTAATAAAGCAGGAGGTAAAATAAATCTTCAGGATCTTTATAAAAAAAGTTGAATTGTTATACAGCTAACTACCCTCACTTTTATATCAAAAAAAAAAAAAAAAAGATTGGCATATGAGTGCCTAAGCTTTCGCCAATTAGAATAATTTTTCAAGTTGCGCGTCTCGGAAGAGGGCATGGGTATTTCAATAAATTAAACTTTATTTTCAGCGAAATGAGAACTGCTATACACAAAAGGGATGAAAAGGATGTATATAATAGAGACCGTAAATTTAATGAAAATGTTTCATACGTTGTATTTATTAGTTTAAATATCTTTTCTGAATTTCCTTGGCTATCAACGTGCGTGCCGATTTCAAATATAAAAAAGCATATTTTTACTGTTAACAATGGAAAGTTTCGAATTCCTCCTCTCTTTTTAATATTTTTAGTATATAGTTTTATGGTCTTAATATCGCGACCTGCGAGCTCTCTAGGAAAAGAAAGTGTCTTTCTAGAAATTCTCAAGAAAAAGCTGCGCTTTATAAAACAGATAGAATAAATCTAGAAGAAAATAGTGTTATAACGTATCAATAATAATTATGAATAACTATAAATAATCAATTAATAATTATAAATTAATTCATAATTTAAATAAACATACCTAACTGCAAAACAAAACAAAGAATTTTCAAATATTTTTTCACTCCTCAATGAAAATTGATGTTTCAAGACGCTACCCATTTTTGGGAATCACTGTTCTTGTTTAACCAGTGTTTGAAATCGGCATTTCCAGAAAGCAAGGCCGTTATTTCTATGGAAGAAAGCGGATGCGATCTTTTATGAAAAGCGCCGGATCGACACAAAAATGCCGAAGATCATTTACGAGCGACAAAGTGATTTTCAGTTTGTGCACGCTCGCTTATGCCGCGACACAGTTATGAAGATTTCTGTCTTTTCGAACAGCGGCCAACTTTCATAAGAGAGCAACACCGTTGCTCTCTTATGAGCATCGGTGTTGCTCATAAGCCGGGCATCATTATAAGGCGGTCGCTGTAGTAGGATGGCATTAGGCATTTTGCAAGTATACAAGCCATGAACAGGTGGAGTTCTCCAGGAAGAACTGATCTCGAGCCGTTTGATATGCACCAAGTATAGTATTTGAATAAAAAAAATGTAGTCTCTCCTCCATAATTGTCAGATTTTAAAATTGTTTTACATGAAATGAAGTGGAAGACCTCATATTTGCATGCTAAGTTGTAGAGATATTAGGTATTTTTTGAAAGCAGGAGAGATGAAAAATGAGCAGTTGCCCTCGCCGGGACTCGAACCACGCACCTCTTGAATACGCGTCGAGCGTGCTGACCGCTACTCCACGAAGTCATGCCAAGAAGACGGGAGAAATACCTTATATACTCCCCTTTTTAAAAGGCGACTGGCGGTTAGGGGCCTCAGTCGCCAAATCTTGATGGTGGAGGATTATCATCCACGACCATTTTTAGTTCGGGCGCCAGTGTATTAGGTATTTTATTTAATTTACATTACATTAGGTATTTTTTGATTATTTACATTATTTACATTAGGTATTTTTTGAAAGCAGGAAGAAGGAAAAATGAGCAATTGCCCTCGCCGGGACTCGAACCACGGACCTCTCGAATACGCGTCGAGCGTGCTGACCACTACCTCACGAAGGCATGCCAAGAAAGTGGGCGAAATACCTTATAAAGTGGCCGACAGCGATATTAAAAAGAAATTAAAAAATTAAATTGCCTTAAATTTGCAAAGGTTTTCAAGATTCCTCCAAATCACGGGTTTAATAACGTGTTTATCGGCTTCATTAATTCTCATTGCAGTATTAAATTCTATAAATTTGGCATTTAATAAACTGTAGACGAATTGTTAAATTTTCGGAATGCTTCATAATCTATGAATATTGTTGTTCATTCGTTTGTTGATCTTTGTCCAGTCTAAATGTTTCTTTTAAATATAAGCTATCCAGCTGTGAAAATTCGAGAGATAAGCAACAATGGTTGAAATACCAGAACTCTCTCAAAAATTACGTTCCCGTTTGTTATTTAAACTCACTTAGTTCGCTTTTCTAACGAACTGTTGGAAAAGGTAGAAGTGCAGGAAAGATGTAACATAAGAAATGTGTTTTTAATTAAAATAAGCCTTACAGTTCTGAAATTAATATGATGAACTAAGAGTGACAAATTTTAATGATTGTAAGACTTAACTAATACAGCACTTTATTGTACATTTTTTGGTAATGCTACCAGTTGAAAAGTAAACTTCAAAAATAGTGAAAGAAAACAATAATGATTATAAATAGGAGATTAGTAGTTTTCCTTCTCACCATGGAAAATTCGCAATCTGAAATGCGAAATCAATGCTTTTTCCGCGCAGTAAGACACTGCGGAAAGGGCTAAAATATTTTCTCCTTCTCAGTACTTATTTTTCATTTCAAAAAGAAAAAATCAAAATGTTTACCTCTCTAAGTAATTTAATCTCTTTACTTAACAGTAGATAATTTTACTGACTATTGATCATCGAGTAGGAGGGCTATTATTTTTCTCTGAATTAAAAAAAAATTGAACTTACTGTTTTGTCATTATTGAAATTGATTATTTTTGTTTCTTTCTCCAGGTGTAATTTCAAATAGGAAATACTGGCCCGACAGTGAAGGGGCATTAGACGAAATTCTTAGCACAGGTCCAATGTGCCGATACGCGAAGGATCTTTTACTTCTTGTTAAAGTGCTGTCGGATAATGATCGAAGACTTCGATTTGAAGAAAAGGTATCTTTTAATTGTTTGGAGTATTTGAGGAAAAAGTAACGTTTAATTATTTGGAGTATTTAAATTCAAATTATGAAACAAATCGTATCTGTAAATATTTTCTATATAGACAAAGAATAATGATTATGTCCTTTAAGCTGAGTTCATCCATTTAAAAACCAGAAAAATTTCACAGCATTTTCTGAAGCAAAAAACAATTTTGAAGTGATTTTTATGTTAAGAATATAATACTATGAATTATAGTTAATCCATGTCTAAGCTGCACGATGATGTAATTTAAAATCCTCTATTTTCTAAAAGTCTTAGATTTCAAACCGGGAAGCTATTTACTTTTTCACTGTTAAAGCATGCTGAGACTTAACCTCCTCAGTAGTGGAAGGAAATCAGCTAGGAGCAAATTTACTTTTAGTTTAATTCATTAACGAATTGATTAAACTAAAAATGAAATATTTGAATGACCTCGGTAGCTCAAAGTAAAGCAGTTTGCCAGTTTTAAATGGGATGATGTCTAAGGACGATTGCCAGAAAACTTTACCTAAGGTTACCGGTTTTAACTATAACTCACATAAGAAACGAAGACTGTATAATAATTGCTAGTAACCTTTAAAAAGTTAGAATTTTAAATATGTACTCTTTCCATTATCCTTCCATTATCCACATATTCCCCCAATATGTACTGTTTCCACTATCCGTCATCATCCCTAGATTTAAATATACTGCATTCGTAAATAACGGGAAAAACACAAATTTAATTATTCGGAAGCTGTAGACAGTAGCACTGTGCGATATTCACAGAAATGCATAGCAAGACATGGGATATTTTAATAACAAAAACTTTAATTGCCAGGGTAATTAAAATTTTCACTAGTGGGCATAACGGTGTAACGGTACCTGAGAACCATAATTTTAAATAGGAATAAGTGAAGATCACTCAGGATAATCTTTAAGGTATATCTTTAAAAATTCCGACATGTGAAGGAACTGAAACCATCAGATTTATACAGAGATCTTGAGTTTGCCAATTGGGATTTTAATAGATGGAACGCATATGAGGACTGGCTATCAAACATTTTGCATAGTGATGAGGAGCACGTTTCGCTCAAAAGAAACGCAACTGCGTGCAATTGCCTATTTAGACCAAAGAAAACAGCACGCCATTGTGGCAATCCCTTTTCACCATCCAGAGGTTACGGTATGATGAGGGTTCACTGTGCCATTCAATATAAAACCTTTTTCACTTTAAGGTGGCCCCCACTGGTACATGTGGAACTGTTTCTGTCACTGTCCAGCATTATGCAGTGTGTTTAATCACAGTATCATTTCCTCCTTGCAAGACAGGAAAGTGCTCCATATTAGAACATTCATGTAAGACGAAATGTGTCCGCACAAGTCCTGCCCAACACCTGCTCTGATCGACATTTGACAATGACCGTGGGCTTAATCGCACTTTCCAACACAATGGCCACCTTGTGACCTCGGGGGCCATTGTGCCCTCTCACAGCTTGTGATTTTGGATTACTTGAAGTCAAGTTTTATCATAGAAGTAAGAATACTTCCTTCCTCGGTGAGGTTTATTGATGTCGGATGACTTTTCTGGCCATACTAAAAGAAAGTATTTGCCACCGGGTGACAGGAATTACAGATGAAATGTACCTTTGATGTACCTTTTACATGCAAAAGCTACAGAAGTCAGACGGAAGACTTTTTCTTATATTTCCAGAAGCCACAATTTAATGTGACTGTCAGAAGTTGTGTAAAAATTCTGGAATGCAATTTTTAATTTTGAAGAAAGGTCTTGAATTGAACGACTAAGATGAAGCGGCAAATCCAGAACTGTAGTTGCCAGCAGAATTAAAACCATGTGCCACTAGCAAAGACTAGTCACCATCTGCAGTTAATACCAACAAATATTTTGAAATAGCATTGAAAGATTTTTGGTACTAGTGTTTCCGTTCCACATGAACACAAATGAAAAGCGTCAGCAATAAGTATACCGATTTTCAGATCTCTCTCTATTTACAAGAAATGAATTTCATTGGAAATGGCTTCCTTATGCTTTTGTTGTTGGAAAGGTACGAGCTTTGTCGATGATACAATCTGCATTGATCAACAGACTTAGTATGATTCTTGAGCGGGACAATGTTTAATCACATGCTACAAGAACTTAGCCTGGGGAAATAGAAATAAATATATATATTCTTACTCGTCAGCTTGTGAATTAAATGCCACTTCTTTTGATTATTATCTTTTTAGGTCACTACAGCACTTTTTACCACGGAAGTGTTGGCAAGCACTTCCATGGTAAGAGGTTGGAACTATAACAAATGAAAATTTCGCAACCCCAAACCATTCCCCAAAAGGTAACTGAAGAGTTTTTTGAAATATGGTCTGAATGAATTGAAATGTATAAATACAATGGTCAGTTTATGCAAAAATATTATTTTTATTTGGAATTGTTTGTTTCTATCATGCATTATTTTGAAATTTTTCTCGTAATATAACATAGAAAATATTTTAAAGCATTCCCTTAAAATTGCCGTTTATTGTATAAAGAAATAAAACTCTTCTTTCTCTCTTGCGTTCTTGTGGTGTAATAATCTGTTCCATAATATGAAGACTCTGGCTCGTTTGCCTGTGAAAGCGTAGGAAATTTTTCAGGAAATCACGCTTCCAAACACCTAACATATCCATAAATGCATTAATATATTTACTATATTATCAGTTTATGGATTTAATAAGGTGTTTCCTAAGTCCACGTACTAGTTGCAAATGTCATAAAATTATAATTCTATTCAATACATTAAAATGTAATTAAAATTTTGAAAATAGGTTTCAAGCGTTTTCGAAAATAGATTAAGCAACATGTTACCCTAGCGTTGACCGTATTTGTTTCCATTTCAGGTGAATTTCCGTAATGTGAGAGTATATTATATGGAAGAAGTCCCAGGATTTCTGAATTCTGCGATTTATCCAATTAAAGCAGCCGTCAGAAAGGTTAGTGCATAATCATTTCTTGAAACGCTATCTAATCTCTTTTTGCTTCATTTTCCTCGTTATAAATGCCAGGTGCAAAAGTATTACCAAATTTTCAAAATCAAAAAAGAATATTAATTTAGAAGTCAAACAACAAAAATCAGCGTTATATTTTCAAATTTTCACAGGACTAGCTTCGATGGTTTTATCGAACCACCAGCTGCAAAAGCGCAAATGAACGAGATAGGATATAATGATTAGATTAGATAAGATAAGATAAGAAAGCCTGGACAGCAGGCAAGCTACTGGCGCCATCTGTTGATGAAACCAGAACTAAACGTAATTTCTTTAAAGACTGAAGGCAAAAATTGATTGGAATTAGGGTCGTTAACTAGAACAGAAAGATTTTTTTGAATGTGAAATGCCTCTAGAAAATCCAGTTCATCAATGGAAGATGTTTTTTGAATGATTTTGGCAGCAGAAAAATGGAAAGTGTGATTTTCGGACAGCAATGTTGGGCAACAGAAGACTTCTGTGTTTCTTTTTTTCTAACGTATGCCTCATGTTCCTTAACGCGAGATTTTAAGGCTCTTTCAGTTTGGCCAATGCAAATTAAACCACACTGGCAAGGAATCCTGTAAATACCCCAGGAATTCATATCCGGAATGGGGTCCTAGAATATGGAACTCGGAATTTTATTGATGTGAGAATAAACGACTCGAAAGTTAAATTTCTGTAAAATACGTTCAACTTTATAGTTAAATGATGGAAAGAAGGGAATGACAACAGAATTTTTATAATCTCCTGAAACAAGAGTCTGCCTTTTAGTGTGTTGAGATGAGAGTTTTTTAACAGTTTCATTAATAAAGTTGTGTGAAAAGCCCCTGTCAATAGCTATTGCTTTTAAATAATTTAGTTCTTCATCGAGGGATAGTTTGGAGGAGCAAACTTGAAGAGCACGAAAAACATAGGAATAAAATGAAGCTAACTTTTGTTTAGTCGGATGACATGACTTGAAAGTGAAGTGGGGAAGGCAAGCCGATGAAGGTTTACGGTAAACTGTAGTACTGAAGTTGGATGTGTTACGTGTGACCAGAATGTCGAGAAACGGAATAGAATTGCAAGTCTGAAGTTCAAAAGTGAACTGAACACCAGGATCAATGGAATTCATTGTTGAATGAACTTTATTTAAGTCATCTTTATTACTTCAAACAGAGTAAAAGTATCGTCTACGTAGCGGAACCATACCGGGACATACCATTTGTTGTTTGACTTCTAAATTAATATTTGTTCGGCGTGTTATTGTATTTTAATCAAAAAAGAATGTTGGAATGCATAAGCTACACAATGCAAAGAGTAATTCAATAAAACATGTGCTATGTTAGAAATTTAAGTAGTACATTATTATTCTTTAAATTACCTAAAGGAGGTGTTTCTGAACGGTACTATTTCTTTTAAAGGAGATTTAAGATGATAAGTTAGTTATATGTCTATTAGCTTTTTAAAATGAAGTGTACTTGAAGTAGTCTGTAAAAAAAAAGTCTTTCTCATTTCTGTGGGAAAGTAGATCTTGACAAGCAGACAGAGGCTTCAGAAATTGTAGCTTCATCTCTCCAGTAGTGTACATTCCCTTATATTTCGCCTATAAACGTGTGAATTCAAGATTGGAGGGAAAACAAACATTATCTTATAGCAATGCTATTCGAATCAAAACATTATGTAAGAAAGCGTCGGCACTCCCATACTATAACATGACGCCACTGCAGTGGTGGCGATGTAAACTAAATCTCTTCCCCTCCTCCTCTCCCCTGCAGCGACGTCATGGAGGTTAGAAGTAAGATGGAGAAGCCGCAATGAGTTTTGACACGTTTGGATGTAAATATTTTGCAATTGTGTCATAATTATATATATAAATGTATATATTTTCTATTTGTACAGTATTTCAGAGTCCTAAGTATACGAAAAGAATACATTTTTAAGCAAAGTTTATTGTTATTAACATTAAAATTATGCATTATTTCTTCTCAGCTTACAGAGCTTCTACCGAAAATACTTTCTCAAATATGACATGAATGTTTTAGCTTCTGAGGCATCTTTTAAATGAAAAAAATCTAAGTCAGTTTGTAATTAATGCTCAATTCGGTCCATTTCAAATTAGCGCTCTTTCTATTTTAATAGTGAAATACATTAAATAGCACATAACTTTCTCTGAATATTTCTGAAAGGGAATAAAAAAAAATTTTTTTAATATTATTTAAAACTTGTACCTGCGTTATTATAAAATATAGGGGAATAATTCTTTTAATTATCAGATTTTTTTACTTTTAATTTCAACAATACATATCCTAAAACTCTTCTTTATTACTTCCTTAAGTACGCATCGTCTCAAGGAAACGTGTAGAAATGTATTCCATCAGATTTCGACGAAATCTTACTCTTGCAATCCTTAAATCCGCAGTATCGATACGCCATTAGAGAAAATTAAAAAAAAATTGGTTCTGAAAAGAGCCTTTTGTAATTAAAAAGTACAAAATTAATAAGTTATAAATAACACAACCAAAGCACGTTAGAAGCTAACAAGATTTCGGTAGAATCAAACAAACAACCAAATCAAAACAACCAATGACTGAAAAGAAAAGGAGCATGCGCAATTTTACTGATTGTGTTTCCACATCGCCACCGCTACGAGCGGTGCACTCATTTCGAAGCGAAATTTCTCCCATTGAAGTGTCAACGCTTTACTTACATACAGCTTTGATTCGAATAATTTTAAGTTGCCATTTCCTTGACAGTAGAAAAAATCTTTAACATTTCCAAACTAAATTTTCCTTCTAAATGGATTTTTGCATACAATCAATACATGACAATTATGTGTGGGGTAAACAAATACAAGTCAAACTAAGACCCATTTGCATCTTCTACGACTACAAAATACATTTAATTAAAAAAATTAAAGAAAAAGACAAAACGTCATAAAATTCAAACTACGCAAAAAGAAAAAATATTGAACTGCTGCTCGACAAGCAAACCGTTAGTCGGAAAATTATTAGCAGATGTTGCCAAACAGAAAGGAATAAAAATTTTGGATTGTGTTAAATGACAAATTTAACGACAGTGTGACTTAAACTACCCTATATTATTCTCCATCGCTGAGACTAAGGAAGCTAATCGAAGCATCGTTCTGTGCCTTTTCTGTTTTTGGCGGAACTTCAGTCACAATATCTGTACATCAAAGCAGTTGCAAATCCGTTATTATGCAAATGGCGCATTCAGCTCACAGTTTTACACAATGAGCTATTTGAAAACCTCAGTTCCTGTTCTTTTCTCGTACAATGAGCCCTGAGTGTCAGAAAAAAAACTTTAAAATAAATTTAAAGCTATTGGTTAAAATAATGATGACTTGATATTAAAAGCGGATAAATTTAACGAATATGTTGAGAAACTTCCTTCAAATTACATGTACTTAACATGTTTTCAAGTATTAGGAATTAATTAGTTGCATAAATAGTCAATTATTATATTATAAGGTTGTCTCCAACTGACTTCTAATTAAATATCCAAACCTTATTTTTTCAAGCAAATTTTTGCCATCGTAATTTAAGTGTCTGAACAGAAACTCCAATAACCCTAACAAGCAAACATCAACTGAAGTATTTTATTCCTACAATTCGCAGACTTTATAGAACTAAAATACTGCAAGATGTTATCAGCATAATTTATGCTCTGTAAAATTAACCAAGCATTTAAGGTCCATCATTATAAATATAAACAAATAACCATTACGTAAATGGCTAACTGTCGCCAACTAAACATTAGCTCTTTACAAACCATTCAATTTGTTATCAAAATTGTAACTGTAATTTAGCATACAAAAAAAATGATCTTAATTGATTTCTAATCAAATTTGATAATGGAAGCCAACTTAAAAGACAGTTGTACCCTGAATTAAATTCAGCCCAGTTCGCATTGTTTTGAATAGACAGGATTAGAAAAACATACAACAACATATAAAAAAGAAAATCTGAAATGTCTGAGATTTTAAATTACGTCCAAAGGGGCGTTACTTTAACATTTTGTGTGTTACCTTTATTTATTAAATATCATGTTCTTTGCACTTAAACAATAAAATTTAGTTAAAGAACAATATCGCAAAATAATATTTATATGCTAATATACAATATATATATATATATAAAATTTATATATATATTCATTTATTTATTTATATTTTTATGTTTATCACGCGCTGGAGATATAAGTGTTTTTTCTGTACAACGTTGCCATTGCTCGCTTTGAAATCCTTTACAAAATATGAAATCGATAATAAAACAAATTCCAAATTCCAAATTTGGGCTTCCAGATGTCTATATTCGCAGCAGGATTACGTCATTCAAAATTCGATGGCTGTAGGTACCGTCGTTTTATCATAATGCGAGAAACATACATACATTTATGCACATTCTTCATTATTTAATTTCTTTAAATATAATAAAGGGCTGCAATATTTAGAGGACAACAGTTTGAAAAGTGAACCGACATTTAATGTTTCCGACGCAAAATCGCAAAACGAAAACAACAGTCCTTCAGGGACAAAGCCCCTTTGGACTAAAAAAAAATCTGAAAGGTTTCAGATTTTAAATTACGTCCAAAGGACTTTTTTTAACATTTTGTACGTTACCTTTATTTATTAAATATCATATTCTTCCCACTTAAACCATAAAATACAGTTGAAGAGCAATATTGCAAAATAATTTTAAAATGAGCATATCTTTAGAATTTCCGATGCACAGCCTTGCGCGGAGATAAAAATGTTTTTTCTGTACAACGTTGCCATTGCTCGGTTTGAAATCCTTGATTTGTTAACCAAAAATTCGTTAATGTTTTACAAAATATGAAATCGATAATAAAACAAATTCCAAATTTCAAAATTGGGCTTCCAGTTTCGCATAATCGCAGGAGGATTACGTTATTCAAAATTGGATGGCTCTAGCTACCGTTGTTTTATCACAATACGAGAAACATTCATACATTTATGCAGATTCTTCATTTTTTAATTTCTTTAAATATAATACCGGACGATAATGTTTAGTGGCAACAATTTGAAAAGTGAAACAACGCTTGTAGTGACTTAACGCAATATGTCAAAACGAAATTAATAGTCCATCTGGGCAAATTGCCCCTTTGGACTAAAAATAATTATTTACTTAAAACTTACAGTATTAATTGAGTCCCTTAATATGTTGCAATCAGGTTATTGCAGAATGTTCATTCTTTTATCTAAGTATGAAAATATTTACTTCTACTCTTAATTAAAGTATTTTAATTTTAGGCTGTGAATCATTTCGAAAATGAATATGGGATCACTGCCACTAAGGTTAACGTCAAAGAACTGGCATATGGCTTCAATATCTGGGAGAGCAAATTGTTGGAAACTGGGTCACCTCCATTAGCCAGCATGCTGAGCGGCGA
>KK118969.1:63014-86741 GCA_000611955.2 Stegodyphus mimosarum
CCATGGAGCTTAAAAGTTTCTTCCGATGTTCAGACCACACGTGGCCAGCCATTTATAATGGAATGATCGATATGCGGGAGAAGAATAAATTCTACTACGAATGCTTGGAGAAATTCAATGTCCTGAAGGCGAAATTCGAAGAGCTTCTACAGGGTGATGCCATATTCTTGTTACCTACTCATCCAGAACCTCCACCACATTACCTCATGACGATTCCTAAATATCCAAACATTGTATATACCTGCACTTTCAATATTTTAGGCTACCCATCGACACAGATTCCAGCAGGATTGTGTCACGGATTACCCATTGGTATTCAAGCCATCAGCAGAAGATTCCAGGATCATTTAACCATTGCAGCAGCCATTGAACTAGATAAGGTGTTTAATGGTTGGATATGTCCATGTCCTGTCAATGTTTAATAAACACTATTCACATTCGAGCTTCACGAAAGATAGCACAATCACAGACTTGAGTAAGCTGTTTTCTTTTTCCGTGGGATAGATATGAATGAGAGCTTGCTTTTTTCCATTCGATGAACTTTGTCATATTTTTATAGCATCGTGTCCAAATCATGTACAGCAGCGAGTTAAAGATAAAGTACATGTTATCATGAAGTTATAAGATAAACAATTTTTGTGTAGAATAGTGCTTGACAAGTGGTAAAATTTCAGTTGCAGCGTTAGTGTCTTACGCAAAAGAATTTTAGAAGAAGAACCTTAGATTTAGTTACTTAAGAAAGAACTAAATTTGAACTGTTCAATATCGTTTATACAAGATACTGAAGAATGTCAATAAAATACATATCCTTTTATATTTTGTGTCATTTTATTCTCGCTGCACATTAATTATTTTACAAAACTTTAAAAACTTTTTAATCTATTTCAATTACAACCTTCCCCAGTTGGTGTAAAAGGAGTGTGTTTGAAATTAGGCAATATTTAGTTAGGTTAAATTGCTTTACGGTTCAATGCAACTTTACAGATTTTTGTCTCATTACGTCACATCACGTCCCATTACGTTACGTTACGTTAAGCACAGAGCCCTTTACCATTTGCGTGAGCTAGCAAGTGCTATCTCTTCAGAGATATAAGATTTTAAATTTTTCTCATACGCAATTTATCATATTTTCAGTTTTCATGGTGTTGCTATTCGACGCATCATAAGATCTTTATTTCTCATGCAGCTTGCCAAGTAGCTAGTTTCCACTCGAGTCATTGGGTCTTGTACCAAGTACAGAACGATTTGTTTTCGTAGGAATTCATTTTGTATTTTTAAGGATTCTGACAAAAATTCGGCTTTCTTGACTATCGTAAATTCAACAGGTTTAAAAAAAATGGTTATATTTTTAAATTTCTTGAAATAGACCGAAATATTCAATAAAAATATTTGAATATGGCTTAATTTGAAATCTAATGGAATAAAAAATTTTCCTTTTCGCAAAGTTTACTTTGTATGCAAACAGAAAATACTTTTCTGTACACAATGTCCTTCTGATAAGCGATGCCAAAATCATAAGTTTTCGAATTTATTTTTTCCAGAAAAGACTAAAGCAAGCTATGACTTCTACATGTTATTATTTATAAATTTATCTCAGAAAATATGCAACTTGCGTTTTACGCGTAGAATTAAAAATTGAAAAATAATATAAAAAAATTATTTGGTTAAAAAAAGTCTGAAAGCTTTCAGATTTTATATTACGCCCAAAGGGCCTTTTTTTTTTTATGTTTTGTGTGCTACATTTATTTATTAAATATCATGTTCTTCGCGCTTAGATCATAAAATTCAATTCAACAGCAATGTCACAAAATACACTCATGTCCATAAATTAAGGATAGTGCAAAATTCAGGCAAAAGAAGAGTTGGAAGCAAAACAAATTTGACTTATTTGTAAAGCTTATTTATTAAACAAAAGGTAAAGAGCAAAAAAAAGATGCTATATGTTTGATATTATTAAAAAAATTAGCGATGTTTTCTCCCTGGAGCAAATTACAAAAAAAACCTATTTACAAAAAACCAATATTACATGGTTGGTATGATTGTTAATACATTGTATGTCTCCCAGACGATGCAATACAGTCCGTACAACGCCTAAGCATGCTGAGTATCAAATTATCGATCTGGTCTTGGAGGATATTACACCACTCAAAAAGCAATGCTCTCCGAAGTTCCGGTAGACATGTAGGAGGAGGTTAACGGGCTGCAACTCGTCGGCCAAGCATGTCCCACACGTGCTCTACTGGATTCAAGTCCGGTGAGAATGCTGGCCAGTCCATACGGGTGATAACCTCCGATTGAAGGCATTCGCTTACGATGTTTGCACGGCGAGGACGGGCTTTGTCATCCATAAACACAAATTGTGCGCCCATGGCGCCCCGAAACAAACGTACATGTTGTTCCAGAATGACTTCCCGATAGATTTGGCTTGTCATGGTTCATGGTTCCAATTTGAACATGCAGGTCAGTTCTGGAACCCAGAATAATTCCACCCCAAACGAACAATCCTGCACCACCGTAACGGTGTGGTTCAATGATGTTTTCTTGGTGGTAAAGGGTACCTGGAGCTCTCCACATGAAAGTCCGGCGAGAATCAGACTGCAAGCTAAACCTGGACTCTTCGCAAAACATCACACAAGCCTACTGTTGCGGTGTCCACAATGCATGCTCTCTACTCCAGGCTAACCGCAGGCGACAGTGAGTTGCAGTTAGTGGAAGGCATCTGACAGGTCTATGAGCTTATAGACCAGTCTGTACACGGTCTGCCTTGAAATTGTTGTACCAGTGGCTGAAGAGAGCTGACGAGACAGGTCTGAGGCTATGCTCCGTCTGTTTCTTTTGGCAGTAACTGCCAAATACCGGTCCTCATTCGGCGTTGTAACTCTGAGGCGACCTGTGCTGTAACGTCTACTCACAGTACTATCATCTTGGAATCAATGCCAAAGCCTGGAGATGACACTCTGGCAATTCCAAGTTCGTCTGATACTTCCAGTTGGGTACGCCCACATTCCAGACGGCCGATAATTTTACCACGTAAAAAAATCATTCAAATGCATCCTTTGTGTCACAACTATTCGGTTATTGCACTGAAATGCTTATAAAGCGCCTGCGAACAATTTTACTACTTTGCCTGTATTCCTTATATATCACTCTCTTACACTCTCGTCATTGTGACGTACCATCGATGTCATCTGGTTACTTCCTGAAATTTGCATATGATTCTTGAAGATGTGTGTAGTGATTTTACAGGTGATATATTTATTTTAGAGTTCGATTTCGGCGTGACTCCGAATTATCCTTAATTTACGGACATGAGTGTATATAAAAAGAGCAGAACTTTAGAATTTTCGATACACAATCTCGCTCGCTGGAGATAAAAATGTTTTACTTTCGTACAGTGTTGTCATTGTCTGCTTTGAAATCGTTGAGTTTGTTAATCAAATTTCGTTTACAGGTTTACAAAATATGAAAAAGTTAATAAAACAAATTCCAGATTCGGGCTTTCAGATGCCCTTTTTCGAGTGGAGGACTACGTTGTTCAAAATTTGATGTCTCTAGGTACCATTGTTTTTTCGCAATGCAAGAAATATACATACATTCATGCAGATGCTTCATTATTTAATTTCTTTAAATATAATGCAAGACTCTAATATATGGTGGCAACGATTTGAAAAGTGAAACGCAATTTATAGTGGACGACACAAAATGCCGAAACGAAATTAATAGCCCTTCTGGGCAAACTGGCGCTTTAGGCTAAAAATTTTTGCTTCGTAGTTTGGGGGAGGTACGAAGATTATAAACACCAGATGAGTATCTTATATAGATTTAACTTAACGCTCGGAGCTTTATTAATTTTTGTGGGAAATATATATTTAATAATTCCAGCAAGAGAATTAATGTAAATAAGTCATAAATATGTTTCTACAGAATGATTATGCATTCTTCTTTAAGAGAAAAAATCCGTTAGAAGCAATAATGTCCATAACTGTAAGAATTTCATATGATCGTCAAACTTCCTTAACTGCACTTTTCATTTCGAACAGTTTATCTCAATACAGGAAAATTTACCGAAAAAGAAGTTTAAGCTTATCCTTGAGTATTTAGATGTTTCATTGTTTCTGCAAGTCATAAAATTTTCTTTTCTGTAAATGATACTGTTAAGTGTCTTTTATCAACGCCTAATTTTTTTATCCACTTAATGATTCATTCTTTCTTTCTACATGGGAAAACACTCAGCTTTAATAATGCCATTTACAAAATCATTGATTTATCCAAGATACAAATAGTTATGTAGGAATAATTATAAACTTTCAGTGATTTTAGTGAATTTTTTTACTTTTTAAAGCACAATTGATCGATTAAAAAGATAAATTTTATAATTAAGTATCGCATTCCCCCGTGCATCTTCTCCAGGTGTTTATGGTTAGAATATTCAGCCCAAAATTAGTAGGCACGCGGTTTGAATAATTACGGCGAAACTTTGCTAATTTTTTTAATTTATTAGCTTCTAAAATCCTAGCGTTCTGTGCAATTTTCCTAAGGCTAACCATAAAGCATTAAATGCGTTTGACTAGCTTCTGCGTTTACTGTATTTATAAGCATCGAAACAGAGGAATAAAAAAACCGAACAAGTCCCGATAGATTTTGTAACCTTACCTGAAGTTAATCCTATCTTCTTCCTCTTTAAATCATTGTCTCTGTATCACTTAAACTGTAACTAGAATACTCACTGGAAATCACTTGTTCTGTACCTGTCTGGGGTCCATTGCGATTGTCTGGGGTCCACGAAAGTTTACTACGACGTTAAACTCAAAATCTCTTTGAATTTTAGTCCTGGAAACAAAACGATTCTCTCAGGGTTACCAGATTTAACAAGAAAGAGTGAAAACCCACTACGATTTCATATAATGTAAACGTTGCTGATTTTTAAACCCCCTGTGTCTTAAAAAATCAGCAACTTAATGCATTGTCGCTCTGCAGAAACCCAGATCTGGATCTATGACACAGGTGAGATTTCAGTGACAAATATTCTACTTCAACAAGCATTTTATTGTGATATTTTGATCATAACAAAATGCTCATTTACCTGACATCTAGAGTCGATACAAAATGCCCTTCTTCTTGTAAAAAACCATCAGCGCTAACATCTCTGCGCTCTCAGTGATCTGTTTAGTCTCGGAAAACCCGACAGAATTTCAATTTTAAGCCTGTTGCTTCATCTCGGAGTTATATCTATGGATGCATTGGTAATGTTATGTAATTTTAATCGTGCAATCAAGTTAATAAAATAATAATAATAAATTTTATAATTGTACAAAAGAATTTAAAATTCTTGCTTGGCTAACTTAAAAAGCCGATGATTGCTTAAAGGGCCGTTTCCACTGGGGTTTATTTGAGCTAACGGACACAGATGACGTAGCCGACCCACCTCCAGAATCAGATTTTTTCTATAGGTCAGCAAGTTGAAAACTCTAAACTGCAGGCATCGGAACTAGTCGACACGTGTTACTGACTCCGTTAACTCAGATAAACCACAGCGGAAATGGCCCTTCAGAGTTCTGTTTTTCCTTCAGATTTTTTTATCATTTGGTAAAGATTTTGCCACGGACCTGCTTTCTGTATCGAGAGGAAACTGTGGATTTGCTTGTTTCTTTATTTTTAATTTGAATATAGAAGTACACGAAGTACAGAAGTACACAGGGCTATCTGCCTAAGGAGGAAAGACGTCTTCGGAGAGAATCATTGTAAAGGAAAATGATTCGCGTTTGCGTTACACATAGCAAAATTGCGAAATCATCCATGTAGCCAGCCCATTGGCCAATATTTAAAACCGAGTCAAACTATAGTGTTCAACGATCTAACCTAAATGAGACTTGCTGGCAATATTAAGCTGGGTACTCTTGTTACAACACAGCCGGAGATACTCGATTTACACTCTGCAAATTGTAAAACACCAACTCTCACTACCTAACAGACATCGTAAGGACAGCAGAAAAAAGTTTTCATGGAGTAGATTTATTCGATGTATTTATTTCATTGCACAGGAAGTTCTAACATAACGCATGTGAGAATCTGCTTTGAAGATAGCTTTCTCGGGAATGTTTTAGATCACATTTTCTTTGGTTTTCATGTGTCTTGGGGAAGGTTTAGATCATTGGTTCTCAGAGGGGGCGCTACCGCCCCCCAAAGGGAGGCAGTAAGAGGATGTTGAGGGCGGTGAACTTATTTTGGGCGGTAGGAGGCATGTTCTGGGCAGTAGGGAGCATTTTAGCATTCAAACTTAATTTTAAAACCCCCAAAAAATTTATTAAATGGATTATCCGGTTTACACCATCTGTACCAGCAATAAAACTAACTTAGGCTACTGCTCTAGTTCCAGTTCCAGTTCTGTTGATAAGACGCAAATAGCTGCTCCTGATCCAGTCAAGGTGATCACTGGTATATATCGCGAAGCGCGACGTCACCAGTACTTTTAACTGCTCCTAAGAAGGGTGTGGCGAATTTATATTCTAGGTACTTTGATACTATTGTTATTATTCTGGCATGCAGCTGGGAATTCCTGTCCCTGCTCTTTCCAGATTCCTGAGTGAATCCCGAACTGGGCCTGACGTCTGAGGAAGTCCATAAATAGTATTCTCTAGATGAAGTTTAAGCTGAGGTGGGGGAAACTTTGAAGCTTCTTGCTTCCTGCAAGAAAATACCTAGACTGGACGGAGCTGTAGAAGGGCCTCTGTTCAGGCACTGTTTAGCTGGTCACGTAGCCTAAAGCAGCGTATCTAATGTCATGAAGGGGCATGGCTTGCCGACTACTGCACTAAATGAAAAGATATATGCACATAATTCAAAATAATTACATAAAAAATTCAGAAATTGCTAAATACACTATTTACATGGTGATGGGGCGGCGAATTTATATTCTAGGTAGGATGACCTTGAAGAACTCGACATTACGGTTTTTCTGCGATCCCAACCAGCATAGTTCACGTGTCAGCTATTTCCGAGCGCCATTAATCGCAGCGCATGCGTTGAGCATCCTTTTCAATATGAATATTGGATTTGACCCGTGTTCCTTGTGTTGCTTTTCATTCGCTTCATTTCTGTTTCTTTTGCCTCAGTTTCGATTTACTTTCATTGTTTATTTGACCTGTTCCAAGGTTATTGCGTTTATTAGTTCTTTATCATGATCGTGAATTATTAATTTTGAGAAATAGTTATTCTGTCATCACATTTTTCTGCCGCCAACCATGTCGTTTAATAAAAAGAAATGTCGTCAGTACAGTTCCACGTATTTAAAGTTTGGATTTGTTCCTTTTGCCGTCGAACTTGTTACTGCTCATGTGTTTACTTTGTAACAAAGTGTTATCTAATGAGGCAATGAAACCGTCTCGTTTGCAGGAGCATCTGCAAAAAATTCATCCTGATAAATAAAATAAAGATTTGCTGTTGTTTTTCACGAACATCAGGGACAAGTTCCTGAAAGCACCGTTTGTCTCAGGTTACTAGTAGCGTCATCAAAACAATGCGATGATGGTTTGATAACATCTCAAAATTAATTGCTAGATCGGAAAAGGCTCATACCATCGGAGAAGAGTTGATACTGCTGGCTGTCAAGGAAGTTTTAAGAACGGTTTTATACCATCCAGTATTATAAACAATGTCCTATTAAGCAATGATACAGTGCGACGACGAATTGATGAGCTGGAACATTTGAAACTTACGCAAACTTTTGAAACTCACCGAATTTTCTCTTTAGGTTGATGAAGCAACCTTGTCAAGTACTAATAATAATGAGGCTTGACTATTAGCGTGCGTCCGGTTTGTGAAGAAAGGAAAAATTATTCAAGAGATGCTTTTTGCAAAAAGCTTGATTCCAGATACAAAAACTGAATCTATTTTTAATACTGTCAAAGATTATTTTAAAGAGAAAAATATTTTTGCTGCGAACATTATGTCTGTTCCATCGATGGAGCTTCTGCAATGGTTGGTCGTCATCGTGGGTTCATCGCCTTTTTGAGAAAAGAGGTACAAAGTATTTTAGCTGTTCACTGCGTGGTTCACAGTCAGCATTTAGATGCAAAAAACAACTCAGCGGCCGTTTGCATTAGTCTTTACAATATGTTATCTCTGCTGCGAACAAAATGTGCAGTAATGCTCTCAACGCTCGATTATTTGGGCAGCTGTGTAAGGACAACGATGAAAAATTCAACAGCTTGCTTTTACACACCGAAGTTCGCTCGTTCTCTGAAGGCCCCTGCCTCAGTAGGTTCTGGAATCTTTTTGATCCGTACTTGAGTCCTTTGAAGAGAAAGGTGTAGCTCTGTAAGACAGTTTGCTACAATTTAAGATTGATGTTGCTTACATAACCAATTTATTCGCAAAATTCAATGGATCTAATTTGAAGCTTTAAGGCGAAGAACTCAATTTGATCACAACAAAATCTGTTATCTGCCTTCCTAAAAAAAACTCGCTTCGTGGAAGCAAAATTTTGGTCGCAATGAATTTAGCCAGTTTCCGATCTTGTCGGATCTGCATAAGAACAGTGAAATCCCTTTCAATGAAACACAAGTTTACTGTCAACATCTTGAGTCTTTGCACAAAGACGTTTTTTTTTTTCTGAGTGTTATGAGGATATTTAGTCTCTGAAAGTCCTTCAATGAATCCTGAACCCTTTTATGAATATTGAGAAAGAAGAAGTTCGGGAGAAACTAATCGAACTTTCAACTAATGAAACTTTGTAAGCTAGCTTCCAGAATGGGGATCATCTCACAGAATTTTGGCTCAAAGTAGCATCAGTCGTCTCTACCCAAGATTGTGGACTATCGTTAAAACATTTTTAGTTGCCTTCCCTTCTTCCTATCTTGTCGAGCGAGGATTCAATGCTGTGACTTATCTAATTACAAAAACGAAATGTCGACTCGAAATCTTGGAAAGAGGGAATATGCGCCTTCATCTCTTTAAAAATATTGAACCGAATATTCAGAAACTGGTTCTGAAACATCAAGCACAAATACCCCATTGATCATACTTGATTTTTTCATTGACATTACTCGTTTAGTGTATTTTTTGCTGTTCGTTTTTTAATTACTTTATTAAGAATAAAGAATTTCTTAAACATAAAAGAGTGTTCAAGAATATTTTTTGTAGTAGTCATTTCAGTTTTAACAAAAAGAATTATAATTGCCTCCCACGGAAAAACTATCGAATTAAACAAACAAATTTGGTGTGTAAGTCTACTGACAAAAATTACTTAAAGTTTTTATCTTTTATAATTCAGGAACCCTCCAATCCCATACCCTAAATTACAGGATTTCCACATAGGGTGCGTTGAAATATTTTTCGCTCCTTAGGGGGGAGGCAACTTTAAAAAGATTGAGAATCACTGATCTAGAATATATTATTAGGTAGTTAACAAGGATAATTTTTATTTTAATGAAAGGAAGTGGCAGATATGTGACAAGGGCTGCATTTCGCTGGCCTTTCTTTATTACGTGAATATTGGCAACGTGAGCAAAATGGAGCCGTCAGCACTCGCGACTATTTCCATTGTTGGAGAAAAATTAAAGGTTAGCGCCAGGTTAAGTCCTATTGTTGACCGCTTATGAATTATGAGGCAAAACATATGGTCAGTAGCTGCCCTCAAGAATTTTTGAAGGAAACTGGCTTGTACCAATGGCGGCTGCTCTGTTTGTGCACATAAGCAGCTGAACCTCCAAAGAAAAATGAAGAAACAAATTTACTGGCAAATTAAATGAAATAATACACTTCCAGATTTTTGTCATTTTTCCAGGATGAGTTTCTCTCAAGCCTTTCAGCCCACCAGCGGCTGAAAGGTTAAGTCGCTGAACACTAGTGGTTCGGTCCGAGGTTCGAATCCCGGGGAACGGCCTGGCTGCATGACCGCTTTCGTGGTTTTCCCTATTTTAACTTCTATACAAGCCAATTGTTCTTAGATAATCCTCCACGAAGGCATCCCTCCGCTTAGGCAGATAGCCCTTGTGTGCTGTACCGTAATAAACTAAACCAAACCAAACCTTCTTATTTTAAATGCGCTAACTTTGTAGAGATATCAAGTTATTTTTGAAAAAGGAAAGTAAAAAATGAGCAATGTCGTCGCCGGCCCTCGAACCTCGTACCTCTGGAATACGCGCCGAGTGTGCTGACCATGGCACCACGAAGGCATGCTAAGAAGGCGGGAGAAATACCTTATAACTTAGTTAGCGTACTATATTATAAATTCCTTTAGCCCAGAGCACTTGGTTTTTCATTGATAGCACTTGAGATCGAAGATATGTCCTTGAAAACCTTTTTATGCGGACAGAAGCGGATAGTGGAGCGGGAAGGGAAAGATACGGCTGATGCCACTTCATTCTCACATCCTCACTGTGCGGGAGCTCGCAATGTTTGCAGTTATCTCGCCCGAATGCTTCTCCATTCGCTGTATTCGGTTAGCTAATTTGTTTTTCCATTTTCTTATTATCTTTTTATTTTTATCATTTTTATATGTGCTGTTTTTACGAACTATTACAAGCAGTTAAGATGGCACTTAGATTAGTATTTTGGAACTAAAGTAGTTACATTTTTCAACATTGTCTTTATAAAGAAAAACTGAAACAAAATTAGTCAGAACAATACCTTTCCTAAACCTTATCCAGATGACGAAATGTAAGACTGCAGATTTCAAAAGGAAATTCAAACCTGATTTATATGAGAAATATTCAGGAATATGTGGAGGATAATTAACTAACAGACTACTTTATTTTCCGAGTTTCCTGTTTTCAAAACAGAACGATAATTCAAGTTGGGTGAGTTACTGTGCTGCTGATTTATCACATTGAACTCAGAAATTGAAAAGGCATGAATATGCACAGTCGCATTTAAACGCCATCTTAGAATTTAATTTGCTAGGAGAGGTGGATATTCACCAGTGCATTTCATTCAAATGTTAAAGAACACAAATCGAAAGCTATCAAAAAATCGTTGTGTTCTAACAAAAATTTTGATTGCATTATGTTTTTTGATTGCATTATGTTTTGCGGTGCATTTGAATTTACACTTCAAGAACATGATGAACACTTAAGATTCGTTAAAGTCGAGAGTTTTCAGAGGTCTTATCAGCTTCTCAGCAGAACTTGATTCGTAGCTTAAGGACCATCTCACTAGAGCCACTGTTTTTGAAGAAACGTCAAAAGTAGTTCAAAATGATTTATTATACTTCATCCATACTGTTTGTTAGAAAAACATAAAAATTGAGATCTCGAAAACAAATTTTGTTTCAATAATAGCAGGTGAAACTAGTGATATGTCAACCATTCTCTAACTGGTTGTCATTTTTCGATGCATTTTAAGCAACGGACAACCGGTAGAGAGATTATTGGAATTCACGATTCCACCTGGGCATGATGCAAAATCTGTAGTTAAATCTATCCAAGTAAGCTTGGAAAAAAAAGTAGGCAACCACAAGAAATTAATGTGGCAGAGCTACGATGGTACAAGCGTAAGGGGTGATCATCAGCTTGTGCCCAAGCTTTTATTCAACATAACCTACAATAATGCGCAATATGTACATTGCTACGGACATTCAACTCAGTTTGACTGCTGGGTAAGCAACCAGTCAGAATCGGGAAGTAAGTTCGATTATTTGCTTCCACCCTGAGTTAACTTCTTCAATAACTATCCACAAAGAATTGCTATTCTAGATGAAACTGTTAGAAAAAAGTAAACCTCATGATTCAACTACTAGATAGAATTTTAAGGGTAGAACTATCAATACAGTATATGAATATAGGGAAGAATTGATTGAATGCATGGAAAAAATAGTCAACATCTAAACAAGCTGAAACAATAGGTCGAGTACAGGTACCGTACTTTGGAAGACATAGAATTTGTGTTTTGGCTTACAGTATTTCACAATATTATGACACATATCGATGTGATATATAATCAACCTCAGATAACACTAACTGAAGCAGCCCTCATTAGGAAGCAAGTAATCTTCTTTTAGTAGTCATTAGAGAAAGAAAGGAAGAGAATAGACATAGTGGCAGAGGAAATATGAAAATTTTGTAAAATTCAAGAAAATGGAAAAGAGAAAATATTAATATAAATAGAATTGTAGCAGCTAAAGATGTATATGATGTTATAACGAATCAATTAAAAGAGAAATTTGTTTTATTCCTCACTATTTTTCTGTTTCTGTCCTCGAAGCTCCAAAACGCCGTGTCAGAAAAACGTTTCCAACTCAGATCAAACAACTGATGCTATTTGCTGTTACTATTCCAATGGCGGCTGCTAAAGCTGAGAGATGCTCCTCAGTTGTAAAACGAGTCAAGACACTTTTAAGAAGCCTTATGAGCGAGGATAGATTAAGCGTTCTATGCTCTCAGTTGATATAAAAAGCACGAAAAATAACATACCTAAAATCAATAAAAACTTTATTGATCTCTTTGCCTCAAAAAGAAGACAGACAGTAGATTTAATTTACAAAACTTCTACTTGACTATTTTATAATCAACACTCCAAAATATATTAGGAGCAATTGTATGGTTTTTTTACATTTCACCGTAAGAAATAAAATTCTGTATAATATTTTTTAATTGTGAGATCTTGTTTTATTTCGGTTGCATTGTTTTACTTGTGAAAACGCAAATGTATTTTAGTTTGTAAGTTATGCTGCATCTGAATATTTAATTTTCTAATTTTTTTATGAACCTCCATTTAAATAACCGACGAATCTCTACTGGCTTATAGAGAAAACCCTGAAAATATACATGCAGCCCTAGCCCGTTAACCAGAATACCACGTGGAGATCTACCATGTTCAAGGAACTCGTGCACTTAACCCCTGGTGGGTAACCGAATTAAATCTGAACTGTGAAATATGATGATGATATTTATGATGTTTATTTATAGCTGCAGAGTCTTCCTCTATACCCTTTCCAGTTTAATAATCTTAGATCAGCTTACTTTGAAATTCTGCAATTATTTATGTACTTCTACCTTTTTTATTAATCTTATCTCTTGAATTTCAAGAGAAGAATACAATGAGGCGTACACCATTTATGAACAGAAAAGCTGAATGAAGAAAGTAGTACATTAAAAAGCATGGGCGTCTGACTGTGTTCTCATTTCAAGCAATCTGATAATAATTTCAGTAACATTCATTCTATTTTCAAAATCATTTTACTATCTGCATATAAATTTTACGTTGTTGTTATAAACCAAAGCTTCTAAATCACATATATACAAACAAGGGTACATTTACAAGAGGGGGAGAAATAGACAAGTAATTAATAAAAATGAGAAACCCCAGAATTTCTAAGAAATCAAAATTTTTAGTTGGGTATCAATTGTTAATAATTGCTCTACATTTCCTCTTGATGCAGTTCCGTTTAATAAGCTTAGTCTCAAATAGTACCTAATTAGTGAATAGATAAGACGAATAGGTTGAAAGTTGAATGCCTTATTAGTTGCTAACAACGAGTTATAGATTCTGTGATACTGGCATGACAGTAAACCCTTGCCCAGAACGTCATTAATACATTACGCACCCTAAAAATTAATACATACACATAACTTTCTATGGAAAAAATGTGTTTGGTATAATTCAGGTTAAAGAAGTTTATTTAATTTAAACAAACCTTAATATTGTTGTAATCAAAAGGGGGAAAACCAAATATTCATTGAAATGATTTTATTACTACACTTGGGTGTAAAATTAAGAAATTTTACAAATTATGTCTATTTTTACGAAACTTGTTGAACCAAAGGTACTAATTATGCCACAGAAGCAACGACTAACCAGGAAAACATGGATGACAGAATGAGATGGAAAATTGTTGATAGACTGGAGGCAGGCCAATTGCAAGCGCAGGTAGTTAGAGTGCTCAATGTAACACACAGTGTCTCAATGCAATTTGTGGACTACAGTTTCAGGACCCTGGATCCATATCGAGAAGACCTGAACAATGTCAACCCTGATTCACCACTACGAACAAGGATTGTTCTTTGGCTCTTTCCAGCATGGTAATACAAAACTGCTACGTCTTTACAGCTGCCATCTGAGCTGTATACAGCCACTGGAACCCGAGTTTGTCTACAGTTGCCCAAAGGCTTCATTAGATAAGCTGTAAGTCAGAACACTTTGTTCGCGTCCCGTTAACTGCAGCAGACACAGCAGCGTGTTTAGTATGGTGCAGACAAAACGCGGCTTGGACCAAGCTTTGTGGAGCATCCTGCTTTTTACAGATGAGTGAAGACTGTGCCTCGACATTGTACCTGTATCTGGAGAGAGCTATGATACCATCCCTCCTTTATTAGAGAAAAGGATCATTACGGTGTTGGAGGCGTAAACGTTTGGGCAAGCATTATGTTGGACGGCCACACAGAACTGCATATTTTTGACAAAGGATCCCTGACTGCTATGAGGTATAGAGAACGCTCTTAGCCTTTTGACTTTTCAGGGACGCAGCTGGTCCTAGGCTCCTGTTAACAGACCGCAACATTCATACACATAGGCCACAGCTGATATAAGATTACTTGGAATATAAAAATATTCATCACACCCACTATGTCGTCACGCTGTTAGATCTGCTTGCCATCAGAGGAGACCATACCTCATATTAGACGCATTTTTAGTTCGATATCATAACGTGGATTTTGGACAGCCCTTCACTATGAGCTTTACTGATAATCATGTACACATAAAAAAAACTTTTGAATGGTACACCTTGCACAAAAAAAAGTGGGAGAGTTCTGCATCTCCCGTTCTACTGGACCGATTGCCAAAATTTAACTTGCGTTCTCCATGTCTCGAAAGTGAGACTTAGGATATATATTAGATGCATATAGAGCATTGTTCTGACGTAGGCATTTTTACACAAAATGGGTCTTTTTCTGAAATAACATAACAATCTTTTTTTCATATTTCGATTCTACGACTTTAATTACGCCTAGATATTAAATTTTGTAACTTTTCGTGAGACCTTTATGGAGAAATTTAAAAATTTATCTTGGAGCATTTTCTTCAGTTCGCGCGAAGAATAATTTACTTGGACAACTTGTAGCAACCAATTTTCCTTTTCTTTTTTTCATTGCACATGAGCAAAAACTAGGTCATCATTCATACTTTAAAATAATTTTAACAAAGTGCGTAAACCAGATTTGGTGTTATTATCGCTTATAACAAATATGCCAAATTTCATGTTATCGCTTATAACACATATGCCAAATTTCAAAACGCGCCAATATGTAAATTCACGTATATCATGGAAAATTTTGAATAAAAAACTCGAATTTTTTGCAGGTATGCTTAGAAATACAAATACTTGAAGATGATGGTAAAACATTTATAGGTTATAATTCAATTTTTTTAAATTTTCGAAAAATTTATAAAAATTATTTAAAAAGACAAATTTTAAAAATAAATCATAAACTACACTCTTGTCCATAAATTAAGAATAATGCAAAATCAGGCAAAGGAAGAGTTAGAAGCAAAACAAATTTGACTTATTTGTAAAGCTTATTTATTAAACAAAAGGTAAAGAGCAAAAAAAAGATGCTATATGTTTGATATTATTAAAACAATTAGCGATTTTTTCTCCCTGGAGCAAATTACAAAAAAAAACCTATTTACAAAAAACCAATATTACATGGTTGGTATGATTGTTAATACATTGTATGTCTCCCAGACGATGCAATGCAGTCCGTACAACGCCTAGGCATGCTGAGTACCAAATTATCGATCTGATCTTGGGGGATATTACACCACTCAAAACGCAATGCTCTCCGAAGTTCCGGTAGACATGTAGGAGGAGGTTGACGGGCTGCAACTCGTCGGCCAAGCCTGTTCCACACGTACTCTGGATTCAAGTCCAGTGAGAATGCTGACCAGTCCATACGGGTGATATCCTCCGATTGAAGGCATTCGCTTACGATGTTTGCACGGTGAGGACGGCCGTTGTCATCCATAAAAACAAATTGTGCGCCCATGGCAGCCCGAAACAAAAGTACATGTTGTTTCAGAATGACGTCCCGATAGATTTGGCTTCTCATGATTCCAATTTGAACATGCAGGTCAGTTCTGGAACCCAGAATAATTCCACCCCAAATGAGCACTCCTGCACCACCGTAACGGTGTCGTTCAATGATGTTTTCTTGGTGGTAACGGGTATCTGGAGCTCTCCATATGAAAGTCCGGCGAGAATCAGACTGCAAGCTAAACCTGGACTCGTCGGAAAACATCACACAAGCCCACTGTTGCGGTGTCCACGATGCATGCTTTCTACTCCAGGCTAACCGCAGGCGACAGTGAGTTGCAGTAAGTGGAAAGCATCTAACAGGTCTACGAGCATATAGACCAATCTGCCCTAAGCGTCTGTACACGGTCTGCCTTGAAATTGTTGTACCAGTGGCTGAAGTGAGCTGACGAGACAGATCTGAGGCTGTGCTCCGCCTGTTTCTTTTTTCAGTAACTGCGAAATATCGGTCCTCATTCGGCGTTGTAACTCTGGGGCGACCTGTGCTGTAACGTCTACTCACATTACCATCATCTTGGAATTGTTGCCAAAGCCTGGAGATGACACTCTGGGCAATTCCAAGTTCGTCTGATACTTCCAGTTGGGTACGCTCACATTCCAGAGGGCCGATAATTCTATGACGTAAAAAATCATCCAAATGCGTCCTCTGTGTCATAACTATTCGGTTATTGCACTGAAATGCTTATAAAGCGCCTACGAGCAATTTTACTTCTTTGCCTGTATTCCTTATATATCACTCTCTTACACTCTCATCATTGTGACGTACCATCGGTTGCATCTGGTTACTTCCTGAAATTTACATATGATTCTTGAAGATGTGTGTAGTGATTTTACAGGTGATATATTTATATTAGAGTTCGATTTCCGCGTGACTCTGAATTATCCTTATTATTAATTTATGGACATGAGTGTATATCAGTGAATTTTATTTGGAATGAACCTAAATTTTGAAATGCGAAAGAAGGAGTCAAGTACGTTTAGTAAAAAAAAGAGATATTAATAAATATATATCAAATTAAATTAACATGGAGGAGCTAAAATTTTGAGAGCTAATTTTTTAAAAACTACTCATGCGATTTGTACAAAATTTGGCAGTTTGGCATAATTTAAGTCGTAGAATCGAAATGTGGGAAAAAATTGGCATGTCGTCTCAGAAAAAATCCGAGTTTTTGTCAAAATACCTATGTTAGAACAATGCTATATATAACTCTAATATATATCCTAAGTCGCGCTTTCGAGACAGGGAAAATGCAAGTTAAATTTGGACAATCGATCCAGTAGAACGGGATATATAGAACTGACCCCCCCCCTTTTTCTTCGTGCAAGGTGTGCATCTCTTTCTAACAAATAATACAAATGCATATTCGTAACAAACTTCATTAAAAATCTGTCCCTGAATTTTTCAGAAAGTCGACATGTGCAAATTTTCTTAATTTTTTACATTAGTGCACTTAATAGGTACGCGATGCAATTATTTTTCTAAATAACTGATTATTTTTGCTGGGGACAATGGCTGATGCAACTCAATAAATGTTAAGTGACAAAGAGAACAGAATTTTTCAATGCCTGCCATAAAGTGCTTTCTGCGTTCTTTATATGAGTCAGTTTTTATTGCAAAATCAGACAATTTCTGTGTCTTTTTTAAGAATTCGTTCAATTTCCGGTAAACTAAAGGCTTTTTATTTTCTTCATTATCACTACTTTCACTTTCGTATGGTGTTTTAAGATTATCCAATTCTTCATTCATCATTTATCGATTAATTCCTTCACTTCTCCTTCTTCCACATCTGGAAATCCTTCATCTTCGACTGCTTTGTAATTTGTACGATTTCTTTGGCTTCATTCTCATTGGAAATCATTTCGTTTCGATTGGTATCGTTTAAAATTGCAGCTAACAACTGGCCAGAGTTGATACCAGCAAGTAACCACTGTTGAGGAAGGAAAGATGAACCGCGTACGAACAAATGTCCAATGTTCGATTTGTCCAATTTCCAAACATTGTCCAATGTTCAATTCTTCATTCATCATTTATTCATCATCAGTCCAATGCTCGGATAAATTCGGGCATTGGACAAATTAAATAGAAACATAAAGCCTAAATGCGAAATATCATTTTGCAAATCCGCGACATTGACAAAGGTTTACTATATTACCGTGGGACTGAATCTTGGGAAGATTATGTCTGGGAATGAATTTCTTTGTGAACAATGATGTCAAAAATCTGTGAACGGAATTTTACTACATGGAATGCATTTTTTTAATAAATGGCCGTGCTATGCTTCATGCCTGAAAGGTAAAATTAAAATGCGATGAAGTTCTATCTGCGCCTCAGTTCGAATGATTACCGTAAAATGTCTAGTTCTTAAATTTTGAAAATTATTCTTAAATTTTACTATCAGTTAGAGTGTATCTTATTCTTTATTTTTTTTCTTTCAATATTTCGCTCGAATCATAAAATTATGCCAATTTAATGGCAAGCTACGTAGTTTAAAAATAAGAGGTGAAATCTTCACCGGAAACCTACTAAACCCAGGAATAGGTCGACGTTCTGTCTGACTGAATACAATTTCTCGCTGTGGTCCCTGAGCAGCTAAAAATAGTTAATCGTTGTGCAGGGGTAAATGTTTCTGAATTTAGATATAATGTATCCTAACGGATATGGAATTTTAAAGCAGATCTTGTTGTAATTAATTTAAATCTTAGCAACTAGGAAAATCCTTTCAGCTTGTATTTTCTGTAACCATAAGCAGTCGTTTTAGTTTGTATCACCATTTTAGTCTGCAGGAGTATACTAATAAACATTTATTTGATTTTAAATTTAATTTGTGTTTATTTAACAGCTAAGCAGTTGTAAAAGCCAATCAATTCTCCAGTTAGCCCTTAGATTGCAGTGTCAGTTCAAGTTAATTAACATTACAGAATTTTACCCCCAAGTTGAAGAGTTTTATCTTTGGGGACATCCTAGAATGCTTTGTGATCGTAATTGAATACAATATATACCTTAAGGGTACAGTACCCGCACTTTAATAAACTCAAGCGCTTTATACCTTCAAACGTCCAGGAACCAGAACAAATACATGCTAATCAGTAGAAAATTCGCCATTTATTAGACTCTTCTCTGCCTCTTATACAACTCAGATTGGCATTCGTTTCGAGTACAAAGTTTGGTGTTTGTGCTCCTTTGAAGATACTTATGCCACTGTGATATATATTCAGGAAATCGACTGATCTTGGACTAAATAGAAATGTTGTCATACATCTTTCAAATGAGGCGGAAATTTCTTTAAATTGTTACGTATATTCTGACAACATTTTTATGTCATACATGTTGCTGTCGGAATTGAACGAGCTGGAATTTCATATTATTAGAAAAATTCCTAAGTACAGATTAGGAAACAGTCCATAAGAAAAATGATGAAAGAAGAATTTGGAACATTTAATACCGCATTTTATACGGAGCATGGCATCGCAGTAGTTCGATGAAAGGACAGTTCCGTAGTAATTGTGGCAACTAACTTTGAATTGATCCCCCTTCAGTGGCCAAGAAATACTCAAAAAAAATATATATTCGCATTTCTAAAACAACGTTAACTCATTGGAAGTTACGATGAATATATGGGTCGCGTGGATCTTCTGGACAAATACGTTGCGCTGTATACAAAAAATGCAAATAAAAGATTGGGAATTCTGGTGGCTTATTTTTACGAATTGTATTGATGCAGTTAAATCAAATGCAGGGAAACTTTACAAGATTACTATAGACCTCAAAAATTTCCAGTTAGATTTTCAACGAAGCGTTGCACCTGCAGTGGCGAATCCAAGGGAAGAATATTCTGAAAATTCGCAGACTGCAAATTCAAATACTCATTGTGTTGGCCGACCGTCTTTGTTTCAGAATTTAGCCTTAAGCAAAGCTTGAAAGGATTCTGCAAATCACATTATCGCGAAAAATTCAGCAAACAAAATAAAAAGAGGCAAATACTAGGATAGTCAAATGATGACTGTTTGTTGTTGTAGTAGTTTCAAATCCCTTTGGGACAGGAAAGCCTACACCAAGTCCAAGAGACCTTGCCGCGCAAGCAGATGTCGTGCTGCTCAGCCGACAGCTGTCTCAGGGAGACCCCTATACAATCAGTAGGTGAGCGGGAGAGGCAGGGAGGGAACAGGCATACGAGGGGAAGGTCTTTTCTCCCTCTCGGAATTTCATGTATCGAAGATGCCCTCTTCTCTGGATCTTTTCAGATGCTTCTGAATCTGGCCATGGCCGTTTGGATAGGCCTGGATCTTTTACTCAGAAGTGACAGGCCTTGTTATTCAGCAAAATACCACTTGTGAACATGAGAAATTTCCCATGCCGTGTTAGTTTCATGTTTGTAATAGGCATGAATTTCGGTTGGGCATAAATCAGTGGAAGTGGGTGTAGGGAGATCACAGCCTTTTCTTGCCAGATCGTCAACTGTTTCGTTACCATACACCCCAACATAGGACGGTATCCACTAGAGATATATTGATTTATGCTGTCCAAGCTCGAAAAGTTTAGATACAATATTCTGACCGGTCTTATCAATGATCTTAGTTTTTAAGGTACTGAATGGAGCTTCTGCTGTCTGTCAGAATCCATATAATGTCACCACTTGAACAGAGAGCATAATCAAGTGCTTTGCTGATGGCGATAAGTTCCGATCTGAAGACGGAGCAATGATCAGAGTTTCTGATGCTGCATCTGATATCTCCTTCAGGGGTGTTACAATAAATACCACTCCCTGTTCTACCCTTATCTGATTTACTTTCATCTCTGTATATCACAAGGCTTTGGGCTGGAATATCATTAATGATTTCAAGAGCCATTTGCCTGAGGAGTTCCGAGTGATGGTTGCCCTTGACAATATTAGTCGACAGTTCCTCACGGATGGTAACATGATTAAAAGAAGTATCTGGAGCAAAACGGCTGAACGGTATAGATGTAAAACTGTTTGTAATAAATGTAACGGGCCTTTGTATAGCAAATGTTTCAAAGATTTCCATGTATCTCAAAAATAATCAGTTTTGACCGACGTTGCGTTTTAGCAACATTTTGTATCTTCGTTAAAAGCAAATAATATTCTTCCTGTTACATTTCTTAATTAGACTCTAATACAATAAGAAAACGAATTTTGTTCATTTCTTTAAAGTGAAAGGTAGTGAGGTCGTTAATGGGTTAACATGCAGTATGGATCCTGCAATTAAGAAGACAACACTGTTATGGACAAAAGCAGAAAACCTCTATATTTGAAAGACATCAAGCAGTTAAGTTTACCACAGCAAACTAACCTCTAATCATAACCTAAAATTTAAAGTTTTTTCCATCTGAGTTAAGATTTTTTTTAATATTTCCAAGCAATTAGAAGGATAAAATACGAATTACTATTTAATTCATTTCAGTAATTGATTTAATTTCGTGTTAATATTAATTTACTTGTTTTGCATTAATTTATGTGTTTGACTCCTGTACAATGTAAAAAAGTTTTATGTGGACACCATATGACTTCGTTGCATGGCTTATCAAATTATACACATTTCTGCTGCATTTCATTTGAACTCTCTAACTTGATTAACCTATCTCTTGAGGCAAGTCGAAAATGACATCAAAAATTGCATCAATTGAAATTAAAAATACCGGTCAGTTGTTTTCGTACAGAAGTCAAACTTCTTCTAATTTTATGTTTTCATAACAAGTGTAAAAATTTCTTAAATGTAAGTACAGGAACCGGTAGGCAGCATTAAAAGTTAGATTTCGTTATTTATCGAAAATTAATTTTTTTTAATTTCACATTGCTAAAATACAAATACTTTCGTCATTTAAAACGCTCAAATAAAGGCGATGTAAGGACTTTTAAGTCGGATAAGGGATGGCTGTATATATAAACCATTATAAGAAAAACCAAAAAAGAATATAAAAGAACCAGAAAAATGATGAATCCAATCAACTTCAACATAACGTCGTCAGGAGGAGGTATGTCAAAATTCATTACAGTTTCCCTTCTAAAATAAAATCCTTGCTTTTCTGTATCAAAAATTAGCTGATGAACCATTTCTATATGTTTTTTATTCTTAAAAGTTCACACGAAAATTCTGGTCCTCCTGAAAGCGAAGGAAATGGCAAAAATAGGAAGTTAATCATTAAAAATATCTTCCAGTTTAAAAAGATTTTTCTAATCTAAAACGTCTTTAATAGAAATGAAAACTTAACCTTAAAATGTAGAAAAATTTAAATCCCACAGGGAAAAAATCTTTGAAATTTCAAAATCTTAATCTTAACACAAAACTTTACGAAAACCTCCAATCAAACACTACTGTGAAATAATGAAAAAACCGTTAGAAATTCCGGTAGAATCTTGTGACGACAAGGGTTGCCAGTTTGGCTTCTTTAGCGAAACTAAAAACCGTAGTTGAACTAACAATCTTGCGAAAGGTGAATTAATGCTACAAAGTAAAGAATTTTGAACTTCAAAGAAAACTTTTTATTCAAAAACTTATTGACACTTTGAAAAGTGAATGAAACCAAAGAATTATTCCTAAGAATAAAAGAATTAAACACTTCCAAATTAAAACCCAAATTTAAATTTAAAAATCACAATTAAAATGTTGAGAAAAATTATAATAAAAGTGAAGAAAATAGAATAGTGAAAAACTGATTCTAAACTTCTTTCATTATATATGTGTGTGTATATATATACACACACAAACGTTTGGTACTGCCGATTCCAATAAAAATGATAGGTGCACAAGTAAACGTTACAGCAGTCCTATATATAAAATATCAACGTTCTACGGCTAATCATTTTTGAGTAATGTGAGATACAAACGTACATGCTTGCGTAAGCATGTAGGTACAGATGTAGCAAAAAAAAAAAATCCTTTTGGATACGTTTGATAGTCCGTTATAGAAAAAACAGTCCTTTGTTCTGTCCGTAGTACTGACGTCGCACAAAAAAAATCGTCCAACTTGATTCTAGAAAGGTCAGAGTATGAAAATGATAATAAGTCAAATACCGAAAATCCGCCGACCTGAAATCCGCCAACTCCTGAAATCCGCGTTGCCTCTCAAGATATAAACATTGAATTTATAGGTTCCAGAAAACTAAGAATGGAGAATAAAATACCGAAGAAAAAATATTTATCCAATAATGATGTCATAATTACGAATAATAATGGTTCTGTGTTAGTGGCAGAAAAAAAAAGTCTTAGCCCAGAAGAGGTTTTTAATATGGATGATGTGTTCAGATCAGCCAACACTGGCATATCAGATAGCCGATGACGAAATCATTGGCTCTCTTTTGATCTCTCCACAGCAAGAAAATGATTCCGACACCGACACAGATAATGAATTTGATAGGAGTGAGAAAATATCTTTTAATGAGGGTTTGGAACATGGTGAAAAATACCTAAAATATTTAGAACAACAGAGCTGTGTCACAGTGCAGGAAATTATGACCCTGTAGAATTTACGAAAAAAAACTAACTCCGGAGTACCTAAAGTTTTAAAACAAACTTTTATCAGAAAAATGTTTGAAACAAGTAAAAAAAATTAAATATTTTGTGCTTTATTAGCATCCCTTATTTTTATACGTCTCTATTGTATATGTCCTTAATTCTTTAAAATATTCCTATAATCACTAAAATAAATTTTAGTGATTATAAATTATAAAAATATATAT
>KK118969.1:88103-180270 GCA_000611955.2 Stegodyphus mimosarum
AATAAGTAAATAATATTTAAGAAATGAATACTTTCATGCTGAGTTTAAAAATCTGAATACTTACAATATATAATTGTTGTTCATGTGAGTATTGCAAGCAACTTATAAAATTTAAGATTGTTAGGTTTGTTTATTTGATGGCAACATCATCAATCCGCTTCAACCGGAAGTGTAAGGTAATTAATCTATGATTTATCGTTTTGAAACGTTTCTCTTTAATACTTGTTGAAGGTGGCAACTAGAGTTGAATGGAACTTCGTTCTTTTCATGGAGGTTTGGCTCGCTATGCTGTAGTAATTTTTGCATTATTAGAATTAGTGTAATTAAATATAATCCAATTGGCCTATTGGACTGAAATAATATACAGTCCAATTGCTCCTGTGTTTAATTTTGTGTACCAGCCGCGTGAAAGTATGTTAAGGAAGAACCAACTGTATTAATATAATGTTGAATTGTTATGCATTTGAGTAATTTGAAATATTAGATAAGGAGGCAAAGTCCTTGAAATTTGAAAAAAGTTTTACAATGTTCATCCACCATATCTGTTCTGGATAAAAACCATATCAGGTATTATCTCTTTCAAAAGTAGTTCTAAACTTTAAATTCTCTTTTTGCATCCAAGACTTATTATTTTAGAAAACGGATAAGGAAATTTTTCAAACAGCCTGTACATAAAAGTTTTGCCTACACAAGCTGATTAGGAAATCTATAGTTTTGACAAACAAGACAAGAGTTTGCTTACGTTGTTAATATTTTCCACATCTCCAACTGAAAAAAATTCTAACTTGGACTTAGAAAAGAAAAATGTGCTGTCAAATTTTAACTAAAAAATTAGCATTTTGTGCAGCATTAGTCCTTTAGTTGAAACTAAAAATTATACTAATTATACAAATAAGTAAAAAAATTGACACACAGTTACACTAATTATACACTATTAAATTATACACAGTTTTTGCTACACTTCATTTCTACTCATTTTCTTGAATTTTTCGAAGTGAATTAACCGATCTCTCGAGAAAAGTCAAAAATCCGATTAAAAATTGCAGATTTTATAATTAAATATCCCGATCAATTTTTGTCGTACAAGAGTCACACTTCTTTCAGTTTTATTTTATCATAACGAGTACAAAACTTCCCCAGCTATAAGCACAGGAACCGGAAGACCGCGTTAAAAGTTAGATTTCGTCGAAAATTAATTTTTTTTTTTAGTTTGAAATTGCCAAAACATTAATGTTTTTCTCATTTAAAATACTTCTGTGATTGGAAGTATATGACTACGACTAATGATTCCGAAAATAAAAGCTAGGTAAGAGAGTGGTCGTACATATATATAAATATATGATGTAGTTTTAGAGGAAGATGAAACTAATTCACTTTTTAGTCGTGACCAAGAAAAATCTGACTGGAGCGAAAATAACAACTGGCTTGATGGTTAAAACAACATTTTTATTTTGAACAGGAACAATTTATTTAAAAATTTATTCCTGTTTATTCAAAAATACGAAAGCGACGAAACGCGATCTCGTACCATCTATTGATTAATTTATGGAAGGAAACTAATTTCCCTTGAAGAGGAGATCGTCCTATGGAATCATCAATAATTATGCTTACATTTTTCTCATATTTTTATTATTTGATTGTTATTAATTAAATTTAGTACATTTTCCAAATTTCGCTTTCCAAAATTTTACAGCAATTTTTAGGTATTTACTAAGATTTTTTAAAAGTTAAAAAAAGGTGGCAACTAGTGTTGAATGGAGTTGAAAGTTTTACAGTTTTAAAAGTTAAAAAATCTTCCATTAGATTAGTATTTACATTTCGTTTCTTACAAGATAATCAAAATTCATATTAATAATTAAAATTTATGTATATAATCTTAGCAACAATAGCTCAGAATTTCACTTTGTAAGTCCGTTTTTATCTTATTTGCATAATTTCAAGTTTTCTTTTATGTAGTTTGGTACTGCCGATTGCAATAAAAAAGGGAGATGTACAACTAGATATTACAGCAGTCCTATGCAAAATATTTAAATGCTCTACGGCTAATTGTTTTTTAATTATGCGAGATACATAAGCAACTGCGTACGTACGTACAGACGTACAAATTCGTCCAAATGGATTGGAGAACGGTTAAAATGGGTATTTCCTTTGAAAAATGATAACCGAAAGTTTTCTTGATGACAGTATTTCCTTTACTTCGTACGAAGAAGTAAAAAAAAAACTGCATAAATATTTATACAAAATATTTCTTTATTCTAGGACAATATTTTGTAGGGTTTCCCTTATTTTGCATAACAAATTTATTTTAAGTTTGATACCTTTCCTGAACTCCTTAACTTCTGTAACATTTTCTCGCCAGGATGTAAATTTTAAAGCTAAGTGAGTATTTAAACGGGTGAATCTCTGAGTTCATTCAGCCATTAGCCCTCATAAGACTGTTTTATGCTTCAATTACTCACTCGCCTTAATTGATTCCCCTTTCAACACGCAATTGCCGCTGTGGGAGTTCTCGCTCAGGTAAAGCGATGTTAGAAAGGATTCTCCTGTCCCTTTAAGTGTACTTCTTATTCATCTCTGGGTATTTAAACCTACTCGGTTCTCTTTCATTCTTTAGCTATTGCTTACTCTGAATTATTTCAATTTTTCTTAACGAAGATGTGGAGGTAATTGCTTTTATTAGCAAAGGTACTTTATACCAAAGCTCGAAGCTGAATGTCGAAGTTGGTTTGGACAGGTTCGGCCGTTACGTTTAGCAAGAGTTTAAACAAAGAATAGGTTCTTTGGTTTCAAGTAGCGATATGGACAATGGAAGTTCAACAGCCAGTGAAAGTGAAACTTCACCTAATATTTCATCATTTCCGAGTTTAAATTATCGCGACAAGTCAAAGAACGATTCATCTTAACCCGTGTTCCTCAATTTCCTATACACGTCGCGGAGGGGGAAAATGTCGGCTAGGTACCAAAGAACGGGCACATCGCAGAGGGGAAATTCTCGCCAACAGATTCCGTCGCCAAATCCCTTGGCGAATGTTCCCTTTTCTTTGTAGCGGCGTTGCAGACAAAGTGGTTTACATTACGTCTATGGAGCCTTTCCTTCTTTACATAGAGGTTCTTTGTCTTAGCTGTCCTCTGGACTCATTGGTCAAGTAAGCCTCCTATTTCAAGCGCCCGCTGAAGCAAATACATCTAGATAGCCGGAAAACAGCATGCATTTAGCACGTTAATCGCGGCGACTAGCGAAACCTGGAAGTTTAGTCAGAGCGCGTTTTCGCTAGCCAGAGTACGTTTCGTTGCTATCTCGCTGTTACGCTAGTAAGCCTCTTGACCATTTCGATTTATCGGTACGCGTGTTAGGTTTTTGTTGAGTCAACCTGTTAGAGGTAACTTAACGCTCTAATCTATGTTTGAATTGATTTATAGTCTACGCTTAAGTTTCACCGCTAGTTGACGGTGTTTCTTTAACGTACGAAGATCGTGCCTTTCTGTTCGACTGTGAATTAATAAAGGGTTACCTTTCACCCTTCTTCTGTGCTGGTAATTCTTTACGCCTGTGCGAGAATTTGTCAGGTTCATTGTAGGATCTAACTTAATTTTTGTGGAATAGAAGAGCCAGATCTTACAATATGACTCCATGGAAAATTAACATTTTTTTTTCTGCAGAATTTCTTTGGCATTTTTACATGAAGTACCGGAAAAAAAGAAAATTATCTGTAATTTATTTTTACCTCAGATTTTCTTCATCAGAACTTTTTATTCGATATAAAACAGAATTCCAGAATAGCTTTATCATCTGAGTATTTTTCTAACTTATCATCAGCTTTAATATTTTGCTGGTTATTACTTTTAGTGCACAGTCTATGTTCTTCATACAGTTACTTTAATTTTTGGATGTGAATAAGATTTTTATGTACGGTTTTTTACATTAGTTTGTGAAATAAAACTAAATAAAAAGAGCTGAGATAAAATTGCAAGAGAATAAATTTTTGTTTGCTACAAACGTGTGCACAGACCTTTCTGACCGCTGCTTTTATTGGTGAAATAGCAGAATTCAGAAGTCCTGGAAATTCCTCCATGTAGTACACTTTGACACTACGGAAATTCACCTAAAACGAAAATAAATATGATCAACACCGAATAACAAGTCTTACTTCTTCTGGAATTTAATTTGCAATTTTTAAGTAATTGATTATGTGAAACAAGAATGGGGGATAAAAATAACAAAATTCTATGAAATTTGTATGTATGTAAACTGTAGTAACTTTTGTAGTATAATGCAACATGAAAGGCTTCAGGAGTATCAAGCATCGCCGGAAAAAGAGGTTTACAGGGTAAATTAGCGCCAAGCCTGCGATGTTTTTAGTAACTAAGTTTTGTCCCATATGTGGGGAGAGAACTTTAAAAGTCGCCAAACCTGGCGATCATTTGGTGACAGTTTGCTTCCATACCTACGTTACTCTATAACTGGTCCCATCTTTATGTAACTGTAACTCTATCCAGCCTTATGTAACTGTGTATATCTTGCAGCAATTTCTAGAAATTAAAGGTACTGGAAATTTCTCGGCGGACCGGGCAAACTATACAAGATCATAGGTAACATCAGTTTTTAGTTCAGAGTTTAATTCAGAGTACTGTGCTAATTTACACATTTGAGCCTTTCGATGCTTAACTGGTACAGTACTAGGGGTGCTAAATGAGCCCCATAATTTTGAACACGCGGCTTGCATTTTAAGTAGTAGAAAAATACAGCCAAGTGAAAGATGTGGCTTATTCAGGCAGCAGCAGGCAAAAAAGTAAAGCGTATCAAGCAGCTGGAGTTATTTATTATCTCGGTTTCTTTATTTGAGTTCTGGCCAGTGACTGGACAAAGGTATGCAGCAATGCAGGTACTCCAGGGAAAATGCAGACGCCTTGAAGAAGGTTGTGCTTTAATTGGAAATTAGAAATTTAAATGTCTATTGCCGGTTTGTTAAATTTAATTTAATTTGTCAATAAATGTATAATTTAGAAGATGGGCACAGGAATTACGAGGTTTGGCAGTCAGGTCACATCAGAGTCCAGGCATTATTTGGAATGCAGCAAAATTCACGACACAGAAGAATTTAAGTTTAAAGCTCCATATCTTTATTCAATTAAAACGGCAGATCATTTTTTTAAGACGAAGAACTCCAAATTACATATCCAATAGTGATTCAAATTAAATAATATTAAATTTAAGATTTCTGCGTCATAACTTATTGTAACAAAGGGAAGAAGAATAGACAGAAAAGCGCAGGGTCTTAGGGCAAGCGATGGCATGGCGCGACTCGGTATTTTATAGTGGCGGTTATATAACATGCCAGAATATTCTCCAAAGTACTGGTGTAGGAGGAAGATCCTGAAGGACAAAGCCATCATATTTTTTATATTTTACGTACATATGTTTGGTATTGCAGATTGCAAAAAAAAAAAAAAAGAAAATGCGCAACTGGATATTATAGCAGTCCTATATACAAAATTTTAACGCTCTGCGACTGCTCCTTTTTTAAGCGAGATACCTACATACATACGTACGTACATACGGAAAAACATACAGACGTAAAAAAATATCCCTTTTGAATTCATTTTACGATCCGTTTTGGAAGAAAGAGTCCTTTCGTCCTTCCCAGATGTCACGCAAAAGAATCTTCCAAATGGATTTGGAAACGGTCAAAACGCATATTCCCGTTGAAATATGACATACGAAATTTTTCGCGATTACAATACTTTCTTTACTTCGTAGAAGGAAATAAAAATAATATTTTGTGTCTATTAAGGAATAGTATTGTTTAATTAAATTATAAATACTGTAAGAGTGAATCAGTCAGTGAATTTGTGAACAATCATTGAATATTTGTTAAGAATCTGAACAATGACATAACTGCTAGAATGGAAACATTTTACTACCTGAACGGTTGTAGTATTTAAAAGTTACCTTTTCATCGAGTCGAAGTCTTCGATCATTCTCTGACAGTACTTTAACTAGAGGCAAAAGATCTTTAACGTATCGGCACATTGGACCCGTGCTGACGTAATCCTCGAATTCTTCTCCAGCTTGAGGCCAGTGTCCCTTGTTCGAAATCACACCTGACAGAAGGTAAGCGGATAAAACATTCGTTAATGTGAAAACAAAACGATCTATTAAATTAGCATATATCAAGCGACGATGACAGTATCACAACATATATAACAGATGCGCGGCAATTCGAAACATAATAATTATTAAAATTCTGTTTTTATATGAAGTTCACTGGAGAGATTTACGATAGTCAGAGGAAATGTTGCTATCAATTTCTTCTTTCAAAAGTAAGCCTGAAATTTTCTTTTTGAAAGTGGTAACATAAATTCTATTAGACGAAAGGAGAAATAAATATCTAATTCTAGTTGGTTTCTTAACTACAGTTCTTACTTTAGCCTCATCCAATGTTTTTCGAAAAACTTATTCCGTTGCTGATTTAGATTTTCTTTAAAGCCTTCTACATTCGCAGTTTCAGTTCAGGTTTTCACAAATTTTAAAATTCTAATCACTTAGTTTTAATTTTTATTATGTCTATTAAGGGTACTCTTAGTGCCGATTAATGGGTCTACGTCCACTGTATTTTTGGCTCTGCCTTTTCATTGGAGATCTCTTATTTATTTGGCTTTATGCTTTACCTTTAAGACGAAACTTTCTTTGCTTCTTGAAGAAAAAGGATCTATGTCAGTCTCCCTTGAAACTGATAAAGCTTTATGCAAAATCTATACCAATAAGAAGAGTGTATTACGCTATTTGATACAATATTTATTATTACATTAGAAATTTGTCATAACATCCGTTTTCTATTATTTTCTTATAATTTTTATTTCCGCTCCGTTTGCAAGAAATTTTTACCTTTCTTACCGAACGCTGTTGTGGAGTAATAGGAAGCAAATCCGGCTAGTAATAGAAAAATTCGAAACCTGGCGCATGATTCCAAAAACATTCAAAACGACTCTACAATTGGCACTGATGATCCTTCACCAACTGGACTTGGCGACCCCTAACTGACCTTTAAGCGGGAGAAATTGTAAGTTTTTTCCTTACCTCGTGTTTTCATATGTAATTGGAAGCATCTCTAACTAGCAATCGGAACATCAGTAGCTCGAATTTAGGCCACAACAGCGCAAAATTTTCTTATTTCTCGCATCGATAAAGTACTAATATCTATACGCGTTTCTATTTATAACTGTAAGGTAATTTCCATTATTTAACAGTATATCTATATATCCATCACCTCATTACAGCCATGGTAGAATATAAATTTTTATAAGAACTTTAAATTAAATGCTTCAGTTAAAATTTCAACAGTCTGATCAATGCTGGTTTAAACATTAATTTAATACTCAGTTTTAACACTTCACCGCTTGCCCCGAGACGGACTCGTCCGTTTGAAATGCGTCTTTGTCCGGTAGTAACGGCAAATTCTCGTCGGAGTGAAATGTGAGCCGGACCGTAACCCCGAGATAGATTCGTCGCATCGTGTTTTTTCAACCCCGTAGAATAAGTCGAAAATGGAAGAAAGGTGATTGATGGCTTATTTGGCAGCCTATCTCCACATAGCGGGATTGCATCAGGGTAACAGAGGGGCTGTATCAGGAAAGGCAAAGGACGAGGGGTCACTTTCTCTGAGTAGATACTCCCTCAACACACGTCTCCTGAGATCTACAACAACCAAAGAGCCTCTAGCAACAACATTTTCCCTTCCATTAATATCCTACCTCTTGAAGGTTTGTGCCCATAAATGCCACAGAATGAAGATGGGATGCGAATGCTTCCTCCCAAGTCGTTTCCAATACCAATAACTCCTCCAGCTGCTGCAATGATGGCCGCTTCACCACCTGAGAATAAAAATTTATAAAAGCATAAATTTGCATAAATTTATAAGTATTGAAAATCTTATTTACGAAGATAGACACAATACAACTGGAATGACAGACGTTATTGTTTACAAGGAGTTAACTGGAATGGTTTGTTTCTTGACTTCTTAATGCAATTTATTTTTCAGTTGAGAGATTAACAACAAGACACTCTAATTTAATAACGCGTTTCGGGGTCTAATAAGAGCAGCTGCTTCATGTGGAATTGCATGGGGTTCTCGGATATAATTACAGATTTCCGTCTAAAGAAACCTTAACTCATTACTACTAGCATGCTGACAGAAAAATGGAATCGATTTTTTAGAATCCTCATGGTTTCTTAAATGAAAATCTATATGTTTGCTGATTTGTCAAGGATGACATTTAATTCTGGAAAAAGACTGTAGAGCTCTTCTTCGAGCTCTGTGATGCTCAAATCAGAGAGCATGAATTTCAGCTGAAACTTAGCCAACTGAAAATTCAAAAAATTTATGGAAGTCATATGGAAGGTTCATTAGACTAGACGTATCTCATGTAAGCGGGCTGAGATTATGAACACGGTATAAATGTTTACAAGATCAGTGTATAATACTTCGTTTAGAATCACTATTAAAATGGCACACAATTTGTTTCAGTGTGTCGATAGCTTTGTCAGTCGATTCGATGCTACCAAAACTGGACAGCCTTCAAAATAACCTGTTTTGCTTACAGAAGTTATTGTTACCAATCTTACTTGTATGACAATAGTCAGCAAAGCCCACAACATTGGCAAGGAGTCAAATGCGCCTGCCGTTGTCAACAGCAGGCGCACTTATAGGTGATTGAAGTGCGCCTATTATCTTGAGCACTTATAGGTGACAGCTCGGTTCCGCTCCCAATTTTAAGAGACAGCACCCGTCGGGGCGTGTCTGAGAGTCACTTATCCGTCTTCCTCTACGACCAACGTCTCAAGAGGACTTTAGGCTCGTCGCATATTTAGAGGGCGGCTTCATGCCGCACAGACAGTATACATTTACAACCATCCATGCCTTCCCCAAGATTCTAGCTCAGGCCCTTCGGTGCGGCAATCAGAGTCAATAACTAGTATCCTGGTTGGGCGGCCGTTTACATGAGTTATTTAATGATTTTTTTTCTAAAATTCTACTACGCTTTCCTTGCTTTGAGTTTCCGAGTTTGTAACAATCATCCTCTTCAGTTGTTTCATTCTTTGACTTATTTCTTAAATTGCCTATCTTAAAAGTTATTTTTAGTCCAAGGGGGCAATTTTTCCAGAAGGAATATTAACTTCGTTTTGGCTTTTTGCGTTGATTCACTAAAAGCGTTATTTCACTTTTCAAATTGTTGCCACCAAATATTAATGACCTGTATTATATTTAAAGAAATGAAATAATGAAGAATCTGCACGAATGTATGTATGTGTCTCGCGTTCTAGAAAAACAAAGGTATCTAGAGCCATCCAATTTTAAATTAACCATCCAATTTTAAATTGAACGTTTCCACCCGAATATGGGCATCTGGAAGCTCAAATTTGAAATTTGGAATTTATTTTATGACCGATTTCATATTTTGTAAAACTTTAAAGAATTTTTAATTAACAAACTCAAGGATTTCAAAGCGAGCAATGGAAACGTAGTGCAGAAAAAATATTTTTATCTCCAGCACATGAGACTGTGCATCGGAAATTCTAAAGATATGCTCATTTTTAAATTATTTTACGATATTGCGCTTGAACTGAATTTTATGGTTTAAGTTCGAAGAACATGAAAAAAACTTTAAAATACATACTTTAAAATGGATTCTGAAGAGATTTTTTCGTAGCGTCTGTGCGTACGTACCTACGTCGTATGTATGTATGTATCTCGCATAACTGAAAAACGAGTAGCCTCAGAACGGTGACATTTTGTATATAAGGCTGCTATAACATGTAGATGTGCACCTCTCTTTTTGGTTGCAATTGGCCGCACCAAATGTATATATATTCACTTTGTCACTCGGCTCACTGAGCTCAGTTTCTTAAGTCTTATAACTTTGTAAATTGTGCCTTTTTTTGCTTTAAAAATGATTGAATTATGTTGTTCTTATCTTTCAGTTAAGTTTTTATGCCCGTAGTTAACCTGCATGCAATAATTATGGAATTATCAACAATTTAAAAGTTTTTTAAGTGCTGTTAAGCCTAATTTTTGATTATGATAGCGGACATATTTGTTTACATTTGAAGCTTAGCAGAATAGTGGATTTGTTGCCAGTCTAGAGAAACTAAGCTTCGTAACAACAAAGTAACATTTCTTTTATTATTGCGAATTAAGTTATGCTTGATTCATTCTGGAATTATCATTATCAGCTGGTTTTTGCGTAAAAATAATAATTTTAATTGTAAAAATGGTTTTTTTAATTGTTTAAACTGTACTTCGTGGTTTATGTTTTTCTATACCTCTCAATTTTAAGGAAAATATTTTGAATTTTAATGCATTTTTGCCTTACCGCGAAGTAACAACTGAATTAATTAGTAGCCCATGCGCATTAGGTAAGCGGCACTGAATCGTCTATGAAAAACTGTTTCTTTTTTTATTTGTTTAATTTCTTTTAGACATCGTTTTAGATTTAATATAGTATTTGAATAGAACTTGTGGTAATTCTTCAGATGCTATAATTTTTGCTCACTCTGAATTATAAAATGAATGAGATGTAACGCTGTTAAGTGAACCTAGCGCAGAAGTGTGGTTATGGTAAATAAATATAGTGAACTTTCAAGAATGCATTTATTCTATTGTGGTTTATGCCCTATCGACGAAGTAAATTTAATTCAAAATTCGTTATCTGTTAATTCAATATGTTTAAAAGAAATGCAGGAAAACTGCGTATAATTTAATATTCCATACAAGGAAGTCATGTGGTGTATACATCAGATTTATATATATATATTATTAGAACTTCATTCTTTAGAATATTTCAGTGAAGTGTTTTACTGCAAATTATTGATTGTTGATTTGAAACATTCCGAATACTGGATAGAAAATCTGCTTATATTATGTCGATCATGAAGGATTTTTAAACTTTCAATTCTTACTTCCTTGTACGAAGTAGAAAGCATTTTTAATGTAATTTATATATTAATTTTTAATATAGATATTTTAAGTTTGTAATGGGGAAAATTTTCAGGTATCATATTTCAACGAAAATATCCATTTTGACAGCTATCGAATGCAATTTAAGGATGTTTTTGCGTGATATCTGAACGTAAGGACAAAATAAAGGACTCTTTTTCTCCCAAAAAATTATAAAACTGATTTAAAATGGATCCTGAAGATATTTTTTTCGTGGCGTCTGTGATTACGTACGTAAGTATATACGTATCTCGCATAACTCAAAAACGAATTACCTCAGAACCTTGAAATTTTGTACATAGGACTACTATAACATGTAGATGTGCACCTCCTATTTCGGGTGCAACCGGGTGTATATATATATATATATATATATATATATAAATATATATATCCACTCTGTTACTCAGCTCAGTGAGCTCAGTTTCTTTATTCTTATATGTTTGTAAATTGTGCCTTTTTTGCTTTAAAAATGATTGAATTAATATGTTATTCTTATCTTCCGGTTAAGGTTTTTATGCCTTTAGTTAATCTGCATGTTATAATTACAGACTTATCAACAATTTAAGTTGTTTAAGTGCAGATAAGCCTCATTTTTTTTTGCCATAGCGGCCATATTTATTTACATTTGAGACTTAGCAGAATAGTGGATTTGTTGCCAATCTAGGGGAAATAAGCCTCGCGACAACAAAGATAATGCCTTCTTTTACTATTGCGAATTAAATCCTGCTTAATCCATACTGGAATTTATTCGAGGATATAAGTATTTAAGATTTACTTCGTAATTTTTAATATAGATATTTTGAGTTTTTATGTATTTTGCTTTGTTGGGAAGTGAGATCTGAATTAGTTGAATGAGATATTCTAAATCGTCTGTGAAAAATTGTTTTTTTATTTTTTTGTTTGTTTAATTTCTTTTATACGTCGTTTTAAATTTATTATTGTACTTGAATAGAACATGTGGCAACGATTAGATAATTTTTCAGATGACATAATTTTCGTGCATTCTGAGTTATAAAATGAACGAGATGTAACGGTGTTAAGTAAAGCTATCGTCAGAGTGTCGCTATGGTAAACAAATATAATGAATTTTAAAGAATGCATTTATTCCATTGTGGTTTATGCGTTATCGACGAAGTAGATTTAATTCAATCCAATAAATTTAAATGAAACGCAAAATACATATAATTTAATATTCCGTAAAAGAAAGGTACTTAAAGACATTTCTTTCCTCTGCGGTTGAGCATATGTCGGGTATAGATGAAAGTGTCAACATATGTTACGTCAAAACGAAGATTCTTACCTGAGCTGCCTCCGACGGCTCTTCTAAGGTCATAAGGATTTTTGGTTCGACCAAACGCTAGGTTAGTACTTTCCCACCACATACATAATTCCGGAACATTTGTCACTACTACTGCTATAGCTCCGGCTTTCTTATACAAAGCAGCTGTATCTGAGTCTGTTTCTGCTTTCCTGTCTTTATGCTGAATTTGGCCGCAAGCCTGAATGAGACCTAAGAAGAAAGGTGGGTTTGAATTATCATTTTTCTCATCATGCATTTATACAAGCAATATTTAAATACACTGGGATATACACAAGAGCAATACAAAATACCATATAAATATTTTGAAGTTCTGGGAAATAACCTCCTGTCTTTATTCTGTTGCAAGTAGTGAGTGTCAGAATTAGTAATGAGATGTCCGTGAAAAATATTTAATTCTTACTTTGTGTAAAAGAAGTCGAAGTGTCACCTTAAAATGATACTGATTGTTACAAAAACAGAACATCAGTTTGGTACCCACGCTTTTCTTGTGATTATCGTTCGTGACTTTGGAAACTATAATTCTTTAACAATGTTTAATGACGTGAAATACTTCCTAGAAGGAAGTAAAAAAACTGTTAACAGTTTTGGAAGCGATAGTTTTGATTGTTAAATCCGTATTTAATGTGATGTTCTTTATAAAGCAAGAAGCGTCGGCTCTTTCTCTAATGGCTTTATCTTACAGAATTTATATTTTATAGAGATTTGTTTTTCAACCCATGCCGATGAGGAGAAGATGTAAAATAAGACGGAGCAGATTATTCTTTTACATACCATTTAGTTTTGAAGAGAAAGACTTCTATCTTTTTCAGGAAGAGTCTTAAGTTAGCTATGGAAATATTAAATTTATGTGTGAATAATAAAACATTTAACTTGTAGAGTCATTAGGTTTTTTGACCCCGGAGACGTGAAAAATTAACAATGTCCTCCCAGAAACTCGAACGTGGACCTGTCGAATACGCGCCGAGTTTGCTACCGTTACACCACGAAGGCGTGCTGGAAGAAGGGAGAAAATATCTTATATGATCCCCTTTTAAAGAGCGACTGGGGATTAGAGGACTCAATTGCCAAATCCTGATGGTGATGAATTATTGTCCACCAACTTTGTTCGGACACCATCGTACAGTTATTAGATTCTTTTTTATACTAGATATGTGAAAAATGAGCAATATCCTCGCCGTGACTCGAACTTGGACCTCTCGAATACGCTCCGAGTGCGCTACCGTTACACCACGAAGGCACGCTGGAAGGAGGGAGAAAATGTCTTATAAACTAATAGTCTGTTAATAAACGGCAATACTATGTACTCTTTAAAGAATATATTTCTGAAACTGGCAACGATGAGAGAGTTCAGAGTGCTAAACAAATAACGATAAGTTGCGTTTATATTTTTGTGGGTTGAATCAAAGTAAAGCTATTTCTACGCTAATTTATGATACGTAATAATTATTTATTATATTAATTCAATTAAACGTCGAACACACATATATTTCCTAAAATTTTCAAGCGTATGTGTCCCCAACGCATATAAGCATTCTGTGCCGCGCCACGCGCATAGGGAAAAATCGGTACTTGTGATTGGACACACTTTCCGATGACATCATTTTCTGTTAGCGTAATGACGCTTAGGTGGGATTCTTACAGTTTTTTGTTGAATGGCGCGCATGAGAGATACGGAAGCGCGGAAATTATCATTTGTATTCGTTGAATAATAAGGCCAGAGGAAAATATTGGCATGCAGCCTTTTGAAGATACCATCCTGTTTATGGAATAATTAAATTATAAAATCCTTCAAAGATGATGTTATTATCAGAAGCAATCTTAAATGCTTAGATTCTATAAATAACAGAGTTCATAGAGTCTAAATAACAGAGTATTTATGCTACATATTATTAGATTAGTCATCAAGATTATTGGAGGGGGGATGCAATTAAATATACAAGAGCCACATAAGCACTAAGAGAGTCCCCCTCATTAGGAAAAGTAAAACTTTTTCCATATTTCCATGAAATGTAAATTCTTGTAATGCATTAGCATAAAAAAACCATAAGCGTATAGGGTTAAAAAGAGTATTCTTATGATAACTGATCAACCCTTAAGAAGTAAGGTAATGAAAAAATGTTTTTTGGAATTTTCCTTTATTTTCTAAACCTACCCTTTTTTATGAAAGAGAAAATTAAGTGAAACTCCGGTTTTTTCCGATAAAAGTAAGTCTAAAACTAAAAATCTATGGAAAAGTGAAATATTCTGGCTTTCGCCTGTTATGGGAAATGCGCATGTCTTCATAGGAAAAAATGTAATGTAATCAATCATGTAATCTTCAATGTAAATTCAAATTTGATGTTTCTAGATAGTAAAACAAATTCCATATCTGGGCTTCCAGATGCTCATATTCGAATGAAGCACTACGTTATTCAAAATTTGATATCTCTAGCTGCCTTTGTTTTTTTCACAGTGAGAGAAACATACATACATTATTGAATTTGTTCATCAAATATTCGTTAAAGTTTTACAAAATATGAAATAGATAATAAAACAAATTCTAAATTTCGAATTTGGGCTTCCAGATGCCCATATTCAGTGGAAGACTACGTTATTCAAAATTTAATGTCTCTATGTACCGTGGGTTTTTTACAAAGCGAGAAACATACATACGTTTATACAGCTTCTTTATTATTCCATATTTCGTTTAATATAATGCAGGGCTTTAATATTTGGTTGCAACTATTTGGAAAGTGAAACGCCATTTATAGTGAATCAATGCAAAGAGCCAAAACAAAATTAATAGGCCTTCTGGGCAACTGTCTCTTTGAGCTAACAATATTATTTTTACTCTAAATAACCATGTAGTAATCTTACATTAAATAAGTGAAAAAATATTTAGTTAATTCAAATATACATTAATTCAATTTCTGATTTCCGATATCCGACTTAGAGTTTTCTAGCGATTCTCCAAAGTCGATTTTTGGAGATGAAGTTGGTTTATCTCCAAAGTCCTTTGTCTTCTGTAACTGCCTTCATGAGAAATTGAACAGTGTTGACGCAATTCGGTTACAGAAAATACGATTTGTTGCCAAGTATTGTAAACTTCCATGAAAATGAAACTGACTATAGTAAACGATAAATCGGCAATTCAACCTTTATCCATACAAGTTATTTATTATACACATACAGAAAGAATTTAATATAGATTTGTGTTTATTATGATATTTAGTACAATTTTGTCACCGATTTATTTAAAATAATAACATAATTCAACAAAAGGTATTTAAAATGTACATTAAATATCGTATTTAATACAATCATGAAAACAATTTATTTAAAATTACAGCATTTATAAACATCCGGAAAAATTCTATTTTTGTTAAACATATCGTAAAATTCTATTTATTATTTTATTTAATATAATTTTGGTAGAAATTTGCTAAAAAACATACTTAGAAACATATCGGGAAATATGTTTTTTAGAGATTCATTTTGGTAGCCCCAGTTTAGCAAGTGCTGTTAATAATGCCTCATTATCAACTATAGCTTCGTTTCCATTTATGGCAGATTGAAAATATTGAGCATAATGAGTATTTTACAATGTGAAGCCGCTGTATTGACAAAATTCTATTACGAAAAACCAATTAGATCATTAATTGTTGTTTTTTTCATATGCGCAGATTGGTAACTGCTTGTTTCTTGCGCATGTAACCCTTTGTTTCTCGCCAATGAAGAAACGCGCCAATTTCGCTTTCTCGCTAAGGCTGTTACAGAAGACAAGTACACAAGTACTCAGAAGTCTTTACTTGAGCAAGCATCCTTCTCCAGTAGCATAAGAAATCTTTGATCTCCTCCAAGAAAATAGCCAAATTAAAATTTCGCTTTATTGAGTGAAAGCACGCGTAGGTAATGAAAGAAGCTAAGACGCCAACTTGCTAAAGCTGCAGCTACTATTCCGCTTCCGAAGCTATGAACTGAAAGTGGACTAAGTTATACCTAAAGAAAGAAGCGCACAAGAATGGAAATTTATTCCCCAGCGCAGGAAAAAACACGAACTAATCAACATTAATGAGCAGGAAAATACGTTTCAGTAACCCCACTTAAATCAGTTCATATCTGGACGTGGACCCTTACTCACTTACTATATACAAGAGAAATACCTCTTCCTCAGACAGCTGTGTTTGTCGCAAAAGAGAATCTCCAAGACACTACCTCTTCTCATGTCCATACACACAAGCATATCACAGTGTTAGACCAACTACAAACGAACTCGAGCTTCGAAGATATACAGTAAATAACCCAAAATTTCATCACTAAATCAACATTATTGTAAAATACCTTTCAGAACAAGGGCAAGATATTTGTGAGTAGTAACTATAGTCTACAAATTCTTCTAAATAGTACCTGCATGAAAATGTTTCACTGGATCAATAGCATCGCGGGATAGTACCTGTATATGGTAAAGTCCTGTTGTCTTGTATGCTTATTCCTGTACTATCTTGTCCTATCACCATCATGCATTTAATCATTTACATCATTCACATACACCACGAATATAATACAGTATATTACTCAGCAAAGGTGACAATTTTTTGTTTAGAATTAGCTGAATATGCAGTCCTCATTTGTCCGATCGTTTTTCGTTATATAGCAGAAATGGAGACTCATATTTTCCTCACAAAAGCAAAAACGCAACTAATTGATATTTAAGAATGATTACCATAACTGGAAACTGAATAAAATTTGTCACCTTACTGTTAAAGCGCCAAATGATCCCCATACCAAAAATGTGGGAAGAATTGAGAAAACTCATTGGAGCCAAAAGTGTCCTTTCTTTCCCCAAACATCTTATTCCAGTTTTTTGAATGAAAGTTGAAAATGAATTGGTATTACTTTTAGCTCATGCGATAAGTCTAAATGGTCATTTATTCTAGTCATAGTTAAATGGTCATTTATTCGCATTTATTTTAGTTATATATACAGCTGGATTTTCGGCTCATACACGGATTTTCAATTTGCAGCTAAACCTTTTCTCTCGTTTTATACATGAACGCGCATATATTTGGAAATATACGGTAACTTGATTTTAGTGTTGCAACCTCCCAAGCTAACTTGAATTATACTAATGTCTTGAGCAGTTCCACGAGTCATAAGTTATTTAATATCTCAGTTCTACGAGGCAATGAAAATAAACAAAACCTTTTAGTTTAAATTTTCTTCAGAATTAATTTCTAATTAGTGGCAACATCCATTTAAACTTTATGTTTATTTTTTCTGCTAATATTATATGATCACTTTTCATTGAGTTAAACATCTGATTGATTACATTTTTAATTTTCATTTTAAATAAACAAAAATTCTGTTATAAGGAAAAGTCATTTTTTTTTTCAACTTTCATTTATAGTTTTCCTTTGTTTAGACAATAATCTCACTGCATAATTTGAAGACAACATGAGCATATTTGTATCCTATAAACATTCATTTGCGACTTACAATTTAGCGCTCTTTGTCGATAATAGGATGATAAAATATTCGCAATAAAGGCTAACCTTTCTTTTGCAGAGGAATTACTCATTATCTCACCTTTCACACCGATGGCTTCTTTGCAACTGAAAGGCACACCTAGCAAAGGAGTGTCTCGTGCGATGTCTTTCTCGGATTTCTGTCCACTGGCCAAAAAGCGGTCCACTTCAATAGCGTCGTTGATGGCGTCCACGTACCGCTCGTCGACGACGGCGTTGATGATCGGTTGAACTAACTTGATGCGCATAATATAAGCTTTCATCACCTCTTGACAAGTCAACTAGAAAATAATAAGCAAAAATAAAACATTAAAAAAAAAAAAGAAGAATTAAAATGTGAAAGGTTTCAGATTTTAAATTACGTCCAAAGGGACTTTTTTTTAGCATTTTGTGTGTTACCTTCACTTATTAAATATCATGTTCTTCGCACTCAAACCATAAAATTCAGTTCAACAGCAATATCGCAAATAATTTTAAAATGCGCATATCTTTAAAATTTCTGATACACAGTTCCGTGCGCTGGAGATAAAAAGCTTTTCTTTTCCTCACTTTTAAATCATTGAGTTTGTTCATCAAAAATTCGTTAAAGTTTCGCAAAATATGAAATAGATAATAACACCAACTCCAAATTCCAAATTTGAGCTTCCAGATGCGCATATCCGGGTGGAAACGCACGTTATTCAAAATTGGATGGCTTTAGATACCGTTGTTTTATCACATTTGGAGATACATACGTGCACTTATGCAGATTTTTCATTATTAATTTCTTTAAATATAATACAGGGCGATAACATTTGGTGGCAACAATTTGAAAAGTGATACAGCCGTTTATAGTGAATCAACGCAAAATCTCAAAACGAAAGCAATAGTCCTTCAGGAACAAAGACCCTTTGTACTAATTATCTCGGTGAGTGAATGTAATGTAATACATTAAATATATGTAATAAACACATCGCAGCCACTTATCTTAGTACTGGCATGACTTCTTTAAACTTTCTCACTTTGATGTCAGTTGACTCATTTCAAACTGCTGAAAGAAATTAATATTTAGAATTATACATAATGTTACGAATTTCAGATTTATTTGGCTATTTATTTAGTATTGTAATTAAAATTGCTTTATATATCCCGTGCAATGCAGACGATTTTTGAAGAGAAAGCTACGTAAAAAAAAAAAAGAAAAAGAAAAGAGCGCATGCATTAATATCTCGTAATTACTGTTGCCATCCAGATTTTTCTGGATCAAGATTGTTCTACTGATAATTAAAAAGCGTATAAAAGCCGAACTGAAACACCTCATCTCAGTTGCTGTTGCAGTTGTAGCTGTTTAAAGCGAACTGCTGTTTGTTTACTTTATGCTGTAGCGATTTCGCTGTGAGATAGAATTAGTTTATCTGTTTTGAATTGAGTTTTGGTAAACGTTTGAGATATTGTGACATTGCGCGAATATCTCTGAAGAAATATTTCAGCATTTTGATTTATTTCTTGTGGAAAGAATAAATTTTTGTTAACTTTTTAACGACTTGTGCATTCAATCCATAATGAACCCGTACGCACACAACAGTTTTTGGTGCCAGGAGTGGGGTTGAATGCCCTTTAACTAGAGCAATGGAAGAACAATTAAGGCAGTTTATGGCAGCCTTTGCTGCATTTAAAGAAGAGATTAAAGGCTGGCCAAGAATCCGTTAAAGAGGAGATGAAAGCAGGTCAAGTCTATGTTAAAGAAGAGATGAGAGCCGTTAAAGCAAGTCAAGAAGAAATGAAAAAGGAAATTACTTGCATAATAGAAAATAAATTTCAGGCTATGGAAGGCAGAATAGATGCGGTTTAAAATAAAGTTTTTTCTGTCAAAGAACAAATAGAAGAGAGAGTTTCTGCCGTGGAACAACAAATCGATTACAGAGTTTCCGCTGTGAAAGAACGAATTCAAGAAAGAGTTTCTGCAGTGGAGCAACAAATTGGTGATAAAGTTTCCGCAGTTGCCAAAGAAGTTGATATCTTGAAGAAATTCGCAGCGACGGCAGGGAGCAATAGCGATGGATTTAAATTTTTACCCATGCCTGTTCGTCCCCCTCTGAAGCTATCGACATATGATGGAAAGACCTCCTGGCAAGTATATAAGACTCAATTTTCTATAGTTGCGGAAGTTAATGGATGGGATTCCCAAGCTAAGGCCTGTCATCTTGCCGCTTCTCTGACAGCAGACGCAGCGGATATCCTTCAGACTCTTCCCGAAAACAAAAGGCCAGACTTCGAAGCTTTGTCCGGCGCCTTGGAGCTGCGATTTGGAGAGAAATGTTTAAAAGATTACAGCAGGCTGCAGTTAAAATCCCATAAACAGAAGCCTACGGAAACACTCCAGGAGCTCGCCACGGATGTTGAAAGGCTGTCCCATCACGACTTTTCGGAGTGCCCGACAGAAACAAGAGAAATCCTGTCTCTGCAATACTTCATCGACGGCACCCGGGATCCTGAAATACAGAAAGCACTGCAAATGGCTGATGTGAAGAACTTAAAAAGTGCTCTGGTGTACGCCATGAAATTCGATGCAGCACAGCAAGCCACTCGTAGAGACAGCCACCCAATCAGAGCTGATCACATACAAGAACCAGGGGATCCAATGACTGCTCGCCTAGACGATTTAACCAACAAGGAGAATGCTTTGACACGGAATATTGGTGACAAGAGACCGACCGTAAAGTGTTGGAATTGCGGTGCTGTAGGACACGTCCGAAGGAACTGCCGAACACTGCGGAACAGGGAAAATAAAACGAATGTAAACAGACAATTTAAGGCCATGAAATGGGAAAGGAGTAACAATAAACCAAAGTGATGGAACTGCGGAGCTGAAGGCCAATTACGAACGAACTGCAGAACACCCCGAGGCGCGAAAAATAAGATTATTTCCCAGCAACGACGCAGGAAGCAATTTAATGATCATAACGCAGAGGTGAGATTGAACGATAGTGAAAAACCCTGTTTTAAAGCGCTCAAGATTTCTGCACCGAGTGGCAACAGTAACGGACTATCCATTAATGGGCATATCGACGGAGTTCCTTGCAGTACGATCATTGATACAGGAGCTAATGTTAGCATCATTCGGAAAGATTTAGCTAAAAAATTTAAGGACAAACTGATTTGGACGCCCTCCTGTGTTACCCTCCAGACTGTTTCCGGCGAAAAGATTGATATAGATGGCACGTTAAACGTCAACATTACCTTTGGAAGTGCCACTTACTATCACACAGTATATGTGGCGGATATTACAGATCCTGTCATACTCGGATTGGACTTTTTAAGGAAATACAATTTTTCTTTAGACTTCAAAAACAACAAACTGCTTTCAGCATTTGAGGACATGACTATCGATCCTCAGAAAGGATCCTCACCATGAAACGGCGACGTGTTGTCTGAAAGACCCTGCTCAGAAAGCTGCCGAAATTACACTAGGGTTGAAGAGAAACCCAAGACTACCAGCAATTCTCCATCCCAGATGCTCATCGGTCGTGATCTTCATCTGCCTTGAGATTTCTTATCTGACCACCCTGCAGATGCGCCTTCATCGGCTGAGGAATACGTCCAAGATCTCCAGGCCCGGTTTGAAGTGATGCACAACTTTGCACGAGAGCGAGTCAACTTTGCGACAAACAAGATGAAGACCCGCTAAGACACAAGAGCTACTGGCCATCGTTTCAACGAAGGAGACAAGGTGTGGTTATGGAGTCCGACTCGACGGAATAGACTTCCTCCGAAACTACAGTCACGTTAGGATGGTCCTTACACAGTCCTAAACAGGCTGAACTACGTCGTGGTTCGGATCCGTAAGTCATCGAACTCTAAACCTAAAGTCGTTCATTACGACAAGTTAGTTCATTGCTATGGCCAGAGTACGTAGTGTATATAATTGTAAATAGTATAAGACCATGGTCCTATTTGCATTTAGTATTTGATTTGTATTTGTTAAGTATTAGTATTTGATAAGTATTTGTATTTAATAGCATTTGTATTTGATAGTATTTGTACTTAGTATTTGATAGTATTTGAATTGTATTTAGCGTTGGATAGAATTTAATTTGCTGAAAGTTACTTAATGCAATTATTGTTTATTTTGTTATTGTAAAGTAATGTTTATTATAGCACTGATGCCTTAGTTGTAAGTTTGGCTTCCTGTCCAGGGATTGTACTGCCCAGGACGAGCAGTTCTTGAGAAAGGGGCAACCTTACGAATTTCGCATTTATTTGGCTATTTATTTAGAATTGTAATTAAAATTGTTTTATACATGCCGTGCAACGCAGACGATTTTTGAAGAGAAAGCTACGTAAAAAAATTAAAATAAAAATAAAAGAGCGTGTGCATTTAATGTTTAATAAATAAATATCTCGCAATTACTGTTACCATCCAGAAAAATCTAGAAAAATCGAGATTGTTCTACTGATAATTAAAAAGCTTATAAAAACCGAATTGAAACACCTCATGTCAGTTGCTGTTGTAGTTGTAGATGTTTAAAGCGAACTACTGTTTGTTTACTTTATGCTGTAGCGATTTCGCTGTGAGATAGAACTAGTTTATCCGTTTTGAATTGAGTTTTGGTAAACGTTTGAGATATTGTGACATTGTGCGAATATCTCTGAAGAAATATTTCAGCATTTTGATTTATTTCTTGTGGAAATAATAAATTTGTTAACTTTTTAACGACTTGTGCGTTCAGTCCATAACGAACCCGTACGCACGCAACAATAAGCTCTGGATTACACATATTTAGCGCACCATTATTGCAGAATAGAAAATATTTTGCAAATGCCTTTTTCTGCAGTTAGAAGAAATTGGGGACGTCATATTTATTAATTTAGTAAACCTCATAGCAGAACTTAACATTCTTCCAGCCTGTCTTCAGATTTGCTGTGATTGAATTAGCAGCTGGCACTTGAAAATTAGTTTGGCTTTCCAGAGGAGCAGTCAGTTATCGATGACTTACATTGTCAAAAGTCTTCCCTTACACTTGGAAGCTAAGAGAGCTCAAAGACTTTACACAATGGTCATAAAACATACGCTGCTTTTGATTCAGTATAGTATCATGATGCGCTGGTAAAAATAACCATCATTTTACTAAAGAATAACTATAAAGCTTGACCATCAGTGCGACGTTATGGAAATTGGCCCACATTTGTCCACTCTGAGAAAACCACATTCTCGACTCAGTCGTTCATTGTCTTAGTAAACATAATACCTTAAGTATTCACTGACAACTTCGCTTGCTGACATTCTAATAGCGAGTGAATTGTGAAGGGACCATAGGCATAAGAATAAGAAAACTAAAAATTAACGCTTAACATGTAAACCCAGTTTATACCAAAAATGACAAAATCAATGATGCCAAAAAGTCTTATAGAAATCGTTAACAGTATTTAAACTGCTCAACCAAAATATCACAGTTACACAATCTGCAATTTTCTGGTATCATCATTAACGGCCGATTAGTCTCAGTCCTTTCCGCCTTCAAAACAAAACGTAATGTCACCAGGTATAAACAACAGCTCTTTGGAATGAAAAGAAAATACCAAACCAAATACCTTTTTTTTTCCTTACTTCTGGTGGCCTGTTATTACGTAAGAGTCATTTTTGCAGTTACACATAACCAGTGGGTAGGAAGGCGGGTGCGAGTATCGGCTCTGAGGGGGTGACAAAAAATTACCGGTTTTGCACTCATGCAGCTTTCCATTACATAAAATAACATGTCGATTAACTTACGTGGGTCTTTACAATCGCTAATTGCAGCAAATTGCGGGTGAACAATGTAATGCTGCAGTGCAGTGATTTCCAACAACTGTGCCACGGCACTTTTATATGCCGCCAAATTCTTAAAGTGTGCCGCCAAATTTTAGACATTTATATAGTAAAAATTATAATGGGTTTAATCCTAGAATGCGGTACACATGAGAATTCTCGAAAGTCGGTTTTGATGACATTAATAAGCGCGCCAATTGTTTTAGCCAAGCCGATTTTGGTGCTCTGGAGAAGAGCGCACTCCGGAGCATTTTCGCGCATGTTCAGTACATAATTTAAATTGAGAAATTCTGATTGGTGCAGATGAGAGACTAGCTTACTTGTCCGATATTTTTGTTATTTTTAGCAGCATAAATTCAAGTTTGCAAGGGGCGAAAGAAAATGTATTAAACTCAAGAGATAAATTGGTGGGATTCCAAAAACGAATAACTGTATAGAAGAATAAAGCTTATTAATGCAATTTGGAAAAGCTTGACTCAGTCCCAAAGGATTTTAATAAAATTAATATCGTTTATTCATATAATTGTTGTTGATCATTTGACGACATTAGAGCACAGGATTATTCATTATTTCTCAAATTTAGATATAAAAAAAATTGATTGGGTTCGTAATCCACTTGTGATAACGAATACTTCTGTGTTTGAATTAACTTTGAATGAAGAATAACTAATTTCGCTTTCTGATAATCGAGATTTAATTTTAAAATATTCGGAACAATCAATTAATTCATTTTGTATTAACATTAGATGCGATTATCCCATGAGGGCCAAAAAAACTTTAAACATATTATTGCATTTTTCTACGTCTTATTTGTATGAATTTGGGTTTTCAGTATTAACCAACATAAAAACGAAAAAAGATCGAGAGTGTTAAATGTAGAAGACGATATGAGAGTAGCATTGTCATTTTTACGAACAAATATAAACGAAATTATCAAAAAACATCAAGCTCAAATTTCTCATTAAAAGTATTCTTATTATTAATTTGTAAATTAATCTCTTAATAAACGTACTGCTGTTTTTGTAGTACATATTATTTTATTTTTCATTCAAAATTATTATCATAAACTATATTACACTGTGTCACGGTGGTAACAAACAATTTTTAAACTTATCTTTTTCTTTGTGTGCCGCCAAATTTTTAAATCGTTAAAGTATGCAGCGACAAAAAAAAAAAAAAGGTTGAGAATCACTGCTGTAGTGATTTAGTATTATTATTATATGCGTAGGGTGAGGGAGCGTTCTGCCTCATTTCTTTTGAACTAAGTTGGGTTTTAAGTAAATAAACAACCGGTTCTGGTGACTCACCGTCTCATTCCTGCCACAAAAATCATTCGCCCCAAGTCGTTCTGTGCAACAAAATGGCGTTGTGACCCGTGCATCATAATAATATAGTCGACGCGGAAACATTTTAGACAGTAAAATGGGAAGATATTATCCATTAGCTCACGGAACCGACTATAAAGTAAACAAGTACGTCTATCACAATCTAGCACGTTATTCGTGGCATATTGCACTTTGGCAGCTGACAAGGATTGTTCGGTAAAAACATCAAAACTAGTGCTGTGAAAATTTGCAAATATAATGCTGAGTTTTGTTTTTTTTAACTTCTAAATTAATATTTGTTCAGCGTTTTATTTTACCTTAACACTTGTTTTCGTTTACTTTAGGACCGTTCTACGAGCGAACGGACAATATTTTCCCATCCGACTGCTTGAAACGTTTCCGCGCCGACTATATACTTCGTTGTGAGTAATATTTTGTCATGGTGCAATTTATTATTTAAAAATTGATCAAATTTACGCTACGGAGACTATCCATCTTTGAGTCGGGGAAGACGCTTTCGTTCTATTACAAGGTACTTCGTTTCGTTTATCGAATCATTCTTCTCTTTTCTTTCTACGATATTGATTTTGTTGAGTTTTGTGTTTTCAAACTAAAACAAATCCATTATCACATTACTTTCTCATTAGATACTATAATACAGATAAAATACTGTGATCCTTCAAAAGTCTTAATTAATTAATTTGTAAAGTTTTAAGAACCAAAAAAAAATTTTTTTTCCGAAACAAAATCTTATGTAATACTGTTAATTTTTTTCGAAGCAATTGGGCTTTTTCCATATTTCAGAGGCACGATTTTGAAGCGGCAGCGTTTAAGTGTAGCAGAGTAAAGAAAAAAGAAAAAGCATACGTTCAGCCGTTGGCCAGCTCAATGCTGAAATTTGTTAAACCTTAGACATCAACGTTAAGTGTGGAAGAAGACGTTGCAACATTATCTCAATCTGAGAGTAAAGTTGGACTTTTAAAAAAAAAAACTTAATAGAAGTCCCAAAAGTGAAGCATAGATTAGAGAAGGCATTCAGGAAGAAACTGAAGAGCTCAAAGAAATTGAAAAAAAAATTATAACTTTAAAGGTAATCATAACGAAGAAGGAAATAAACTAGAAAACAGAGCATGAGACAAAGAGGAAGGAGAAGAAGAAGCATATTAAGAAGGAAATCTAATAGAAATATTTTTTCCGACATCTCTGATTGGCCTTTCTCTGTTATAGATAATCTAAGTGCTGAGGTAATTAAAAAGAAGAAGTGAAGTGTTCCAAAACAAAGATGGACCGTTTGTTTCAGTTAAGAAACAAGAGAATAAGAATCAGACGAAGGGTGCTAACCGACCGTTTCTGATTGGTTCTATATCAGGGAGAAAATTTCTGAAAAAATCTGAGAACCTCGATGGCATGCTCAGTTAAAAGTCAAAGCACTGTTTTTGTTGTAGGCTCTTTGGCACAAATGCAAGTTTTATTAATACATCTAAAATTGTAATTGGTGAACAAGCTTGCTGGAAACTTAATCCTAAAGTTCTCAGCCATGAAACCTCAAAAGAATATGAAGCTTGATTTGAAAAACGGAATTGCCTGATTGCCGATAGAACAACTGACCTAGTTAGCCAGATAGCTACTGAAACAGACAGAAGGAAATGAAGAGATTTTTTTAAAAATAGCCTTGAACGGCACTATGTTTTTGGCTAAAATAATCTTCCAGTCCGCAGCTATAGAGAGCAGATGTTGACAGAGAACAAAGGAAATTTTCCGCAGTTGATTGAACTTCCATCAAAATATTATCCTCTACTAAGAGAGCACTTAAGTAAGTTAGAACTGTCAACTCAGTCGCAGTCGGTCGGCAACCAGCTATTTTTCTTCCACCACACGAAGTGAATTTATCTCACTTCTGGGTGGAATTTTCAAGGATCTTGACTGATATTAAAAATGCGAAATATTTTAATATCATCTTTGACAATACACCAGATATCTCGCACATAGATCAAATGAATGAAATCATTCGTTACGGTAACACAGAAAATAAAAAAGTTGAAATAAAGGAGTCATTTCTAGACTTTTTTTTTTTTTTTCAGCTGAGTGGGAAGAAAGACGTTGACATAACGGAAGACATTTTAAAAATTATTGAAATAGTTGATCTGGATACAAAGTGCGAAAGACAAGGATATGTCTCGCTCTCTCAATCTCTTTTGCAACCGTTTCATTATGAGTGACTTTTCTTTAGACAGATTCAGCATTTTTAACAAACGCGTCGTATGCAAGCATATAGTGCTCTACTGTCCACTGTTCCATAGCTATGGACATGGCATGATGCAGCTAGTCACGATACCTGGTTATGCTCCCTACCACACCTAGTCTAATACTATCCATTTCAAAAATATCCGGTTCCCTTCGGACCCAGACCAAGGCGTTTTGATTACGGAGTTCCTTTGTCAATTAATTACAATTACCTCTAGATCATCGTTAAGAAAAATGAACTGAATAAACGTATCCTTAAAGGGAAAGGAAAGAACACCCTTACGGGTTGGGAGTTAGTTAAGAGCTTCCCTAGGGATAAGCGTGATGACAGCCTGCGGTTTACCTCATGAAATGGAAAGTCAATCCCCGGGGTGAGGCAAGCGAGCAGAAGTCGAAAAGACAGGGAATGAAACAATAGTGCGCAAATAGTTATCCCCCCCCTCCAAAAAAATCATGGCGTCAAAAAGCTAAAAGACATATAATACGTACGTATACATTGCATGTAAGTTAGAGAATTGCGTGGTGATATCTGTTGGGGTTATTTATATCTAAATTTTCAACTCCTCATTATTCCAAATTTTGGAAGATACAACCAAACTATGGATATTTGTTAAACTAAATATTTACAAATATTTTTAATTAGGCTTTTATAGAAACTGATGCGCATCAGCCTAACAATGAAACAGTTGTCGTACAATGAACACTGAGCAGTAGATATGTCTAACAATGAATTGAATTTAAGCGATGTCAATTTAAAATTAATGTGCTCCTACTTTCGAGGGAAGAAGAACTAACTATAATAGTATTATAGGATAACGTTCTTTACCTCCTTCTTTCGAATCTTCTCAGCGAGTTCTGTGGCTGGCATGAGAAGAATTTCATCTGTTATTGGTGGCAACTGTGGAGTACTTCCCAAGATGAAACGATATACGACATTAAGAACTTTATCCGAAAACGGACGAGTCAGAGTCAGGATGACTCTAACAAATCCAGCGAGCACCCCAATCATCTAAAAAGAGAAAAGAATTCGGATTAAACATAAGGCTTACTGATCGGATAACAACATATTTTCGCAATTCAGAGTTCTCAACGAGCAGTCATTCGGTATTCCAGATATAAATAATAATCATAGCATACTAAATAAGTGCTAATACAAACTATATTTATAAATGAACTTTTGGAAATTTAAGGCGTATAATTATAGATCTCAGTTTATTCGCGTTTTACACTTCACAAAACAATTAAGCTGCATTTTGAATTTGTTAAATTTAGTAACTTAAGTGGATGATTTTGAAATTGAAACATTCTGTATACGTGTGGTGAGAAGCCCTAAAGAATTTTCAGCAGAAAATTCAAAGGAGAAAATAAGGACTCGATTCCTTACCATTTTCCTTCTAAGCCTCAAGGAAAATATAAAATATTAGCAGATGATGTGTCATAAATGTAAATTCATAAGGAACAGTTGCAAAAGTATCCTTTTTTGTTGATAGTAAATACGTTATAAAGGATTTATCCTCTATTTGAGAACACAGTTTAAATATTCATATAAACACATACGTACTTGTCTATTGATTGCAAAATATTAGCACTAATAAATAATATGTAGCTGTCTTATGATATAGTGGCTACATAAGTGTTATCTTAATAAGATATTCACAGACAAACATAAGAAAACAGCGGAGAAATATTTGATCTATATATATATATATATATTATTTGAATAAACTTTAATATTTTTTTATGAACACGGAAGGGTTAAAGCCATAAAGGAATAAATTTCGATTTATTATACCGCAAGTGCCGAAGCGTTAACAAAAGGCAACCCAGAATGCTGATTTAAAGACTAATAGTACAATTCTGTGAATCCGTTTATTGCTTTGACTAAATGGCAGCATTAAATGTTCTAAAAATCTGATGCAAAAAATACTGTACGAAGAGAAAAATGTTTAAGGTCGTATTTTTATAGTTTCTAAAAGTTAATGTATTTTATGCCATTTAAGTTCTTAATATTAGTTTATGCATTTATTTTATTTCATTATTAATAAAAATTCTTCTTCCATTCCATAATCTATGCTGAGATTTGTTTCATCTTCCCGCACTTTACTGAATTTAATACCGTTTCTTGAAATAAAGATCAAATTTGCCAAAAAATAAAAATCCGAATAAAATTGTAAATATTCTCAAATTCTGTTAGTTTATTTTCGAAGAATCTCATTTTTATTCCGAGAAAAGTTATTAACTTAAATTTAGTAAATTGCGGGAAGATGAAAAATATCTCAGCATGGATTATGGAATAGAAGAAGAATCTTTACTAATAGTGAAATGAAATAAATGCATAAACTTAATACAAGGAACTTAAAATGGATTTAATAAAATATATTAAAAAATACTAAAAAGTAAAATGAATGAATCTAAACTCATAAAATAGTGCTAAAAAATTGAAATGATACAAAAAAAATTTCAAAACTAAAAGTCAAATCTAAGAGAAAAATAAAAATTAATCATGGGAAAAAAAGCAAGGATGGCAAAAAAAAGTAAAATCATTAACACATATTTGCTTTTAGTGCAGTTAAATTGTCAATTTCTATATGCGTGTTTTAGGATTTTTATTAATTTTAGATCTCATTTCCCATTTACGTATAACTGGTTTTATTTTGGATTTTATATAGAATATATATGAAAGATTTAAGATTTATAGTATATATAATTAAATGATCACATCCGTTTGATTTGATAACTTTAGATTTTTATTTAATAATATCTTCTTATATTTAGTTTAACGGCATATTTCGTGCACTTTGTTAAATCAAGTAAGCAGTTTGCAAAAGGAACATTATTACTATTTAGAAAGCTATTGCTTTTTACTTCCTTGCACGAAGTAAATGAATCATTGAAATAGCAAAAAATTTCGAGTGTGAAATTTTAAATGAAATATCCATTTTAACGGTTCCCGAATCCATTTTGACTTTTTTTTGCACGACATCTGTACGTACGGCCAAAATAAAGGACTCTTTCTTCCAAAAAGGATTGTAAAGCGGATTGTTTTCAGACGTCTGTAGGTACGTACGTAAGTATGTTTCTCGCATACTCAAAAATAATTAGCTGCAGAACTTTAACATTTTGTATATGGAACTGCTATAGCATCTAGTTTGATTCAAGTAAATGCTAAAGGATGAGCTTACTGATGGAAGAAGCACTTCGATCTCCAAACAATTAAATTCGTTATTTTCTTTAAAAACTGAAAAGTTTTTGACCATATATTCATTACATACTTTTGTAATTATTGTAATTTTGAACACTTAAAAAAAAGATGCTAAGCTTGCATATTTCAGAAAGATAGAAAATGGAAAGCTATGAATTTCACTGTTAAAAATTTTAAAGTTTGAAATAAAAATTTTAACTGGGAATAAAAAGATTCAACATATCAGGGGAAACCTCTTCTTAGTGATATTAATAAAAGAACGTAATTGAGAATAAAGAATAACCTGATTGAAGAATAATCGCATTTTGAAATTAGATATATATATCTTAATTAAAGCAAGTTAAGAAAGAAAATTAATAAACATAAATTATAAAAGAAAATATTTAATTAAGTATTAATTAAAATAAGCATTGATAAAAGCAAGTTGTGAAAGAAAATTAATTAAAATAAGTGTCAAAAAGTGTCATTTAAAGTAAGTCTTATTAATTAAAGTAAGCATTAATAAAAGAAAATTGTAAAAAAAAAAAAAAAAGCACAGGTAAAACAACTTACTTGATGAATCATTTTCTAACCTTCGAGGACCAAAATGCCTCTTCTTCCTCTCTGCAGCTGAAAGAGAAGCCCACTGAGCACGTGTCGCCGAACCTACAACAGAATGATAAGCTCTAAAGAGACGAAAAAAGTCTATAAAAAGGGATGAATAGGTAATTCTCTTGATAGAAGAACATTCACCCTATCAGTCATTTTCCATAACCTTTACTCTGCCGGATACCGTTGCACCCGCACTTTGCTATCTATTTGAGGATGGTCGAGTTAGTTTTATCACTTACACGCGTTTAATCACAATGACGATCGCATAATGGAAACTGAAAAGATATTGTAAAGTGCCAGTTTAAATGATATCATTTTGATGGTGGCACTAACAGCAATTGTGTAACGAAACGTCAATGATAACAATCACATAGCAGCCTTGGACTTGAGGAATTTTCTGTAGATTAACTGTTACGTTTAAATTTTGAAATACCAGAAAATATTTTAAAATTCCCACAAGGCATTGAATTGGATTAAGTAAGGCAACCTCGGTCTACAATTATTTTGATCACAGAATATTTTTAACAAATTGTTACGAAGTTTAAATTTTCATACATTTCCTTTAAGAAGGAACTTCCAATGAATAAATTGTTACTTGCACTATTAAAAATATTTCAGATAAATGTGGCTCCAGCATGCAACATTTGTCCTCCAAAGTCGAAATAGGAGTTATCTTCGGGATGCTACGAAAAAAAAGATTTGGAGACCAGGCAGTATTAAATTTTTATTAAATATAGAATTTTTTAGTTTTTAAAATTTTACAAGTAGTGATTTAAAATTAAGGTTTCTAAAATATTGTCTTTCTAACGTAAAAAATATCGTTCAAAAATTCTTTCTAAAAAAAACAACTTACAATGAATTCTTTACCAATATTTATAAATATTTTTGATTAATGATACCTCAGACCTTTACCAGATACCTTTGATTAATGACCGTATAATATTCTTTTCTGCATATTAATTCCCTCCCAGACTGCAGCTTTCTCAAAGACGTGTATTTTCAGAGGCATGAGTATAAAAGTTTCTTTTTCAGGTGATTTTTACAAAAACATATGAGCAGAATTTTACTTTCTGAAGATCCGCTTATCCAGTCGTTAAGTTTCTATAACTAAGAATTTTGAAAAAACAACAGCTTTTTGAAGAACTCGAATCCAAGACTTTCCAAATGCTAGCTGGAACTATGACTCACGATATGAATGCACCGAAATCCTTACATGCCACGAATTTAAAAGGAAAGCGACTGATGTTCAAATGCAGAACCAAATCGGACAAATCGAGGTAAAGTCAATTTTTGCCCTCTACGTTATAGCTCGGGAAACTGCAAAGTTTTTTGTCTTTTCGGAGTAAAAATCTTGAAAACTGTGATCTTACCAGGAATCGAACTTGAGTTTGGGGGTTTACCCAATGTGCTGGGTCATAACACGATTTAGTGATACTGGAAGAGCAGCAACTCGTTTAGTAAAACAAATCACTAGTCATTTTTCAGAACATAACAGCTTTTATCTTTTGACAAAAACAAGTTACAAAAATATATGCATCCGCGTGCGAACATCGGCAATTAGACAGACGAAGTAGACAGATGTTTTCTTTTGCACCCGCTAAGCCTTTCTTCCGCACGGCGAAATATCAAGCTTTAGATGCGAAGGAAAAGCCAACAGAAAAAGGGCAATTTGATGTAAGAGCGGAAAGAAATTCGTAGCAAAGGATACTTTGATACTATTGTTTATTCTGGCATGCAGCGGGGAACTCCCCGTAGCAAATGACATGAATTTTCGTTTATACTGCCAGATTAAAAAAAAAGGGGGGGTTGAAAAAATTAAATAAAAGCCTCAGTCTACACCACTAACTAACATACAGGTACGATTACAGTTAGATATATATAAAGTTTTAGTTAAAGTTGCAGTTAGAAAGTAAGTAAGAGTTCAGTTGCGGTTAAACCACCACAAGCTCTTTCAAATAATATAACTCGATATGCTTATCACTGAACCCAAAAAGTGCATGAAAGGAATGCCTAGAATTCTTTTCATGCTCTCTTTAATTCACTCCTTTAAACTGCAGCTGAGTATTCTACGATCAAGTAATTAATTTAGTCGTACAGTCTTTATGAAATACTCTATATCTATACGCAACACGTATTCAAAGTGCTTACAGTTTGCTAAAGCATAAGGGCTAGAGTTTATAATGGGTTTGACAATAATGATTCGATCTAACAAGTTTGTTTATCACTTAAGTTTGGCAATCGAATTTGCCATAATTTTGAAGGCTGAAATTAATCTTCGTCTCAAAGAATACTAGGTAAACTAAGCGAGTAACAGATTATGTTTCAAAAGAAATTTTTAAAAAGAACAAGAAAGATAAAAATTCTTCCCGCTGCTCATCCAATTCAACCAAATATCATCACGAACATACTTTCTGATTCCTGTAATAAGTTTAAAAATTTCAATACTAAAATATACAAGAATATGTGCGTGTATATATATATATATGTGTGTGTGTTAGGTACTTTCTTTATATCTATTAAACATTCTGCACTTACCCACTAAACCTTATTTCGCGCCTTATTTACATATCATTGAAATGGTGCAACTAAAAATACAAAATTACTATGCGCACTTATAAAAATGTTATCGTTCAACTCGGCTTCCGTCATAATAATCTCTCGTTGCCACTCGGAGGAAAATAATATATTTTTAAAAAAAATCAATGCGTTAAGTTTACTTTCGGGCATCCTGACTTAGTTACGACCTCGGAATATTAAGAACTTATACATAAAAAAATTAAATATATAGTATAAAATTTAGAGTTCGAAAGCCTTTAACTGTCATATAGACTCGCCGTCCTTTTCTATTCTTTTTCCGTGTCCTAATTTTAGTAATAAGCGGCGTGTTGTTATCATTATCGGCAACACTAACGTCATCACCATCAAAGCTGTATGTAAGTAAAGCGTCGACACTTCAATGAGAGAAATTGCGCTTCGAAACGACCGCAGCGCTCGTAGCGGTGGCGAAGTGGAAACTCAATCAGTAAAACTGCGCATGCTCCTTTTCTTTTCAGTCATTGGTTGTTTTGATTTCTTTTCAGCCATTGGTTGTTTATTTGATTCTACCGAAATCTTGTTAGCTTCTAACGTGCTTTGGTTGTGTTATTTATAACTTATTAATTACAAAAGCCTCTTTTCAGGACCATTTTTTTTAAAAAAATTTTCTCTAATGGCGTATCGATACTACGGATTTAAGGATTGCAAGAGTAAGATTTCGTCGAAATCTGATGGAATACATTTCTACAAGTTTCCTTGAGACGATGCGTACTTAAGGAAGTTATAAAGAAGAGTTTTAGGATATGTATTGTTGAAATTAAAGGTAAAAAAAATCTGATAATTAAAAGAATTATTCCCCTAAATTTTATCATAAAGCAGGTACAAGTTTTAAATAATATTTAAAAATCTTTTTTTTTTTTATTCCCTTTCAGAAATATTCAGAGAAAGTTGTGTACTATTTAATGTATTTCACTATTAAAATAAAAAGAGCGCTAATTTGAAATGGACCGAATTGAGCATTAATTACAAATTGACTTAGATTTTTTCATTTAAAAGATGCCTCAGAAGCTAAAAAAATCATGTCATATTTGAGAAAGTATTTTAGGTAGAAGCTCTGTAAGTGAAGAAGAAATAATGCATAATTTTAATGTTAATAACAATAAACTTTGCTTAAAAATGTATTCTTTTCGTATACTTAGGACTCTGAAATACTGTACAAATAGAAAATATATACATTTATATACATAATTACGACGCAATTGCAAAATATTTACATCCAATCGTGTCAAAACTGATTGCGGCCTCTCCATCTTACTTCCAACCTCCATGACGTCACTGCAGGGGAGAGGAGGAGGGGAAGAGATTTAGTTTACATCGCCACCACTGCGGTGGATTGGCGCTGCAATTTGGCGTCATGTTATAGTATGGGAGTGCCGACGCTTTACATACATACAGCTTTGATCATCACCACCATCGTCCTCTTCTGATTCAGCCTGACACTGCCATGGTTTCAATTCGCTCACATGAGCTGTTGTACTAAAGAAACGCCCTTTCACCTTCTCTTCTAATTGAGTCACTCTAATAGGTATCGCTTGGTAAAACGTCTTGTAACTACCAAAAGTCCTCGATATTTTAGTTGTGTTTGGGTTGATTCTCCAGTTGATTTAGGTACTCTTCTTATAACTACTATTTCTCCTCGTTCGAATGTTAAAGAATTGCTTTTCTCCTTGTCATAATTTGCTTTACTTTTCATCTGCATATCTTCAGTTCTCTTTCTAGCTTCATTCTGTAAGATTACTGGATCCTCCCATTCGTTTGCGTCTTCGTCTGTAATCATCCTCATCAGTCCGTCGGTGAATTTAGGTGAATAACCGTGAAGCATTTCGAAAGGAGTTTTATTTGTAGTCTTATTTATCATATTGTTTAAATTCCTTTCGTATTTCTTAATCTTTTTATCCCAAGCCCTATGGTTCGGATTTTCCATAGTCGTTTTAATCGTAGCCAAAATTGTTCGATTTGCTCTTTCCACCATTCCATTACCACTTGGATGTTGAGTTGAATTGAGAGTATGACTGATTCCATTATTTTTGGCAATTCTTTCGCTGTGAAACATGTTCCTCTATCGCTGATAAGTTTTTCTGGTAACCCAAAATCATTTACAAAACTTTTCAATGCAACTAACACATATTTGGTTGCAGTACTTTTCATAGGATATAAACCTGTAAATCTTGTGAAATTATCAATTATTACAAATAATTCTGTATTTCCTCTTGAACTTTTTACGAATGGTCCTAAATGATCTACACTGATGTGCAAAAATTAAGAACGAAGTCGAAAAATTAGCATATCAGCTGAACGAAGAGGCAGAGCGGACAGAAAGACCAATCAGGAGATTGAGTTATAAGGTATTTCTCCCGCCTTCTTCGCATGCTTTCGCGGTGTAGTGGTCTGCATGCTCGACGCGTAACCGAGAGGTCCGTGGTTCGATTCCCGGCGAAGGCGTTGCTTATTTTTCACATCTCCTGCTTCGTAATAACCTAATGTCTCTACAAAGTAAGGTGATGTACGGTAGCACATGCGCAGATATGCAGGTAGACGTAATGGGGGAGTGTCTGAGTAGTATAAAGCATGTTATCGGTGTAAGATCAGTATTTCTGGCAAAGAGATTGCACGCCGTATAGCAGTTAAAATCACACCGAGTTGCTGCCTCAGCGAGAAATGGCGAATAATCAATCTGTTAGACGACATCTGGATGCTTTTACCCGAGGTCGAATCATTGGGAAGTTGGAGGAAGGCCGCAGTGTGACAAGTGTCGCTGCAGAGTTCGGAAGTGCTCACAGCATCGTTTCACGACTTTGGAGACAATTTCAAACTACAGGAACAGCTATCCGGGGGTTTAGTAGTGGTCGTCCACGAGGAACCACACCCGCAGATGACCGGTATATTGCCTTACAGGCCAGAAGAAACAGGCGGCAGACAGCGGAAGAAATCGCTAGACACACGACACAGGCGACTGAACGACCGATATCGCGTTTTACCGTGGCCAGAAGACTGCACCGTGGTGGTCTGTTTGCGCGACGCCCTGTACGGTGTGTACCTCTAACGCCTGCCCATCGGAGAAGGCGTTCTCTGTGGTGCCGGGAGCACCGGAATTGGAATGACAATGAATGGGGACGAGTACTCTTTACAGATGAGAGAGCAGATTTAGTCCGAGTTGCAATTCTAGACACATACACATCTGGACAGAGCGGGGAACACGCAATAACCCCTTCAACATCATCAAAAGGGACTGTTTTGGAGGTCGCGGAGTTCTCGTTCGAGCAGACATAATGTTTGGTAGCCGGACCGACCTTCATATCTCCCAAGGAGGTTCGTCACCTGGGACTGCTATTGTAACGAGGTTCTTCTTCCTTACGTACGTCTTTTCACAAGGGCTATGGGTCCTCAGTTCCTCTTCATGGACGACAACGCTCCACCTCATCGCACAGTTACTGTCGAAGAGCTGTTGGAGAGTGAAGATATTGAACACATGGATTGGTCGGCAAGGTCTCTGGATCTAAATCCCGTCAAGCATGTACGGAACTTACTAGGGAGACCCGTGGCAGCACGTAACTTATCGCCAGTAACGATTCCGAAACTGCGATTGGTGCTACAAGAGGAACGAGCAGCAGTGTCTCAACAGCTCATTAACAACCACATATCCAGCAAGCACAAATGATGTGAAACCTGCCTAGGAGTCAGGGGAGATCATATCCCCTATTAAAGACCGGATGTTTCTTGCTGGACACCCATCACAGGGATGTTTCGTCCTTTAGTCGCATTGCGCTCCATGCTACTTTTTCAATAAAGTTTCTTTTTATCCCTCTGATTTCTCTTTTAGTAAGTGTTGCTTACATTACTCATGTCCTTACGTATTGGGGATCTTACGGTATGAAATGTGTTGATTTGGAAAGCTTTTGTACACAGTTATATTGAAAAAACCGTCTCGTCTTTAATTTTTGCACACCAGAGTAGATGCATGATTTCAAAAGGTCTTCTACCAGGTCTAATCGAAAGCACCACTCCTTGTTTCTTACCACTAGGCACTTTATTTACTAGGCATTCGAAACACATCGAAATGTGATGCATAACATATCGTTTCATTCCTTTCAACCAGTATGACTCCTCGATTTTGGCAACAGTTCTATCTGCTGAAAAATGTCCCAAAAGATCGTGAAATTTTACTACAATACCTTTTCTCATCGACTTAGTATGACGTAAAACAGTTTCTCCTTTTCCCGATCTTTACGAAACAATCGATTATTCTTCAAGACGCAATTTTCAATTACATACTTCTCTGCATTCGTTCTATCATTTATCTTTTTCTTTAAAACGTCTATTAATTTGCGTAATTCTGGATCTCAATGCTGAATCATAAGAATTTGTTCATCTATCGTTAGCGTTAAATAAGCTTCCAAGTTTTTCTCAGTTATAGAGTCTAAGGTTTCTTCTAGCTGATCAACTAACGATCGACTCAATGCATCTACGTGACTCATTTTTTTATCTTGTCTGTGTTTTATTTAAAGATCGTATTCCTGGATCAGATTACTCCACCTTGCTATTTTAGGATTTTAAGTTTTCTTCGAGTTTAAATAACTAAAGTTTGGCAGTCTGTAATTATCGTAAATCGAATTCCAATCAAGAATTGCCGAAGTCGTGTCAAAGTCCAAACTATAGGCATTAATTCTAATTTGCTTGAATGGTAATTCTTTTCTGTTTCTGTTGTTCCTTTAATTACACGATAAACTAAATGCCACTTTTTATCTTCACCTTTTTGCAAACCTTTGCTGCTCGCGTCTGTGTGCACTTCAATTTCCGCTTCCGGATTATATAACGCTAGTACTGGTTCGTTAGTTAAATGGTTTTTTAGAGTACTGAATGCTTCTTGTTGATCTTCATTCCAATGAAACGTTTCATCCTTCCTATTCAGTCTCGTTAACGGCTCAGCTTTCTCTGCATATTTCGATACAAACCTTCTAAAAAAACTTGTAAGACCTAAAAATTGTTTAACTTCATGTTCATTGGTTGGTTTAGGAAAGTTTAATACGGCTCGTACTTTTCTTGGTTCAGGTTGCATACCATTCGATTTTATTAAAAATCCCAAATACTCAACTTCATCTTTTCCAAATTCGCATTTTGTCGGTTTCAATGTCAGCTTTGCTTCTCTCAATCTATCAAACACTTTTCGAAGTTTTTCCATCATTTCTTTCCAAGATTTAGCCGGAATTAATATGTCATCCAAATAGCATAATACTTCCTTATTAAGCAATGGACCTAAAACTTGATTCATAAGTCTCTGAAATTCTGCAGGACCGTTAGCTAACCCAAAGATCATACGTTCAAACTGACCAGTATCATCTGGAGTGATGAAAGCTGTTTTCAGTTTCGCTTCTTCCGTAAATGGAAACTGTAGATATCCATGAGCTAAGTCCAATGTAGTGAAAACTTTACATTCGCTAAGACATTCAAGAAGATCATCTTATAAGGTATTTTTTCCGCGTTCTTTCCATGCCTTCCTGGTGTAGTGGTCAGTACGCTCGACGCGTAACCGAGAGGTCCGTGGTTCGATTCCCGGGGAAGGCGTTGCTCATTTTTCATCTCTCCTGCTTCTAAATAACCTAATGACTCTACAATCTGTCCTAGGGAGTGGAAATTTATCTTTAACAGATTGCGACTTTCTTTCAACTTTCTGTAATCTACAACTAATCGTTGTTTACACGGCCGTTTCCTTATAAGTAAAACTGGGCTAGCATACGGAGACCTTGTTTCAGTAACAATTCTATATTTCTTCCATTCATTTATTATCTTCTTTATAGAAGCACACTCCTCGGCGTTGGTTTTATACTACTTCATGCAATTAGGCTTACTCCCTTCAATTTTTTTTAATACCCATCTTTGTTAATTTTGTACACTCTAATTCCTCCATATTTAATGCAAAACAATCTCGATACTCATTTATCAAAGCTAAAACTTCCTGTTTTCTCTCTGGCATAATATTGTTATTAACTTTAATTTCTTCTTAAGTAATCCGCCTCATGAACTTTTTAATTTCATTTATTATCATTAATTTCTTTTGATTTGAATTTTCAGTTATCTGATCTGGACTTGATACAACTAATTCTGCTATTTCTGCTCTACCGATGCACTGATTTTCTTTCAGAATTAATTTTCGATCACTGTAGTTAGTGACTGGTATCACTGTTTCTCCATGTGTGACTTCCAATAATGACCCCAATTCATCTTCTGATCCATTTACTAAAACATAACCGTTATTTATTTCATCAGTTTTAGCTTTCATGAAATTATATAATTTCGTGAAAGCTAACACTGAAAATGGTGAACTGACTGTGACTAAACTGACTGTGAAAATAGACAATCATCAGCGTAGCGTATGTGCAAGGTATTACCTATCTTGGCGTACGCAATCTGTGGTAAATCAATCCATGTTCGACCAACTAATAAGTCGCATGGTTGCGTTTCATCTTCTACGATTAGAACTGTAATGTCCTTTCCTTCCACATTATCAATCTCTAAATTAACAGTTACTTTTCTCAGTGTTCTAGCGGCTGGTTTACTCTGGTTTCCAAAGCCAAACAATTCCTCCAGATCAGATTTCATAATAACATTCAGTTTTTTAGCTCCAGACTGTTTCAATAACACGAACTGAAACCCGTATCTATGATTGCAGTAATTTCTTCTCCATTATTGATGCGAGTATATTTTAAATATACAGTTGGTGAAACACCCGAGTTCTAGTTCACGGATAAGCTATTTTTAACATGTGACAAGTCTAAACTTTTAAATGTTACACTTTTCAAAAACCCCTTTCACTACATTTCCTGCAAATAATTTCTTTTTTAGGTTGAGGACAAACCGCCGCTATATGTTCATAATCATTACAATTGAAGCATTTCGGCTCACCCTTTTCGTTGCGAATACCAGAATTATATTCTCTTTTTCTTTCGTCTATTTTATAAAATTTATCTCCCAAATTGTATTTATTATCAAAACTGTTTTTAAAACCTACTTTGAAATTACTATCTGTCTGCAGAGAATCGTTAACATTTCTTGGTCTTGAATACTGATTATAGGATGCCTCATAAAATTTAGAACCAAATTCTAAGGCAATTTACTGCGTAGTTGGAAGCATGAATGCATAAACCAAAAGCTTCCAGACGTGGCTGTTTCAAAACATAATTTTATTGCAGCATAATTCACATCAGATCATCTTAAATAAGATATTTTTCAATCATAGTTAAACACAATAATTTCCATGAACACGGGTTTTAAAGTACGACGCCATCTTAGGCAAGTAAGCAGCAGCATGGATGAGAAGCGTCTTGCTAAGAGGAAAACGTACGCGAAAAAAGGAAGCTGCGATTCAGAGGAAGAAGGAAGGGAGTCAAAAGTTTCAGTTCAAGTTTAAAAAGTTTTGATTTACAATTATTTTGATTGGACAAGAGGTATTAAGATCGTGATCGTTCCATGTTACATATCTCCATTAAGCGTTACGTAACATGGAACGATCACGAATCTGGGAGAACAAATTAATTTAGGGGGAGGACATCAAATCTAGAATAGTTAATTTTGAGGTCGCCAATCACGTCGTAGAGCAGCCATCGTATTTTTGTTATATCTTACATATTTATATGTATTATTGCGTGCGTACGTATTCGTAATAGACTAAATGCACACAGAACTGATGATAGCTTGTTAAAATTTATTTTATTAAAAGAAACACTTCACAGTTCTGGAACTTTCGATAACAATAGTCGTACAGCTCTTCACAGTATCACAAAGTGCAACCAGTAGTTACATTTTAATCTCCTAAGAACGTTAAATACAACGCAATGCAAAACGCATCTAAAAGACGAAGCTCTCCCTGATATCTCAATACTCTAAATTCAGCTCTGAACCATCAACTGAAAAACTGACGCTATCTCCGGTCTTATATCGTTTTCTCCCGGCCGCCGAGAAATTGCTAGCACTTATCGAAATTACTGGAGGCATATGAAGGCCGGACATGGTTACAGTTACGCAAAGGATCAATTACAGTTATTTAGTTTTTAGGGCATATAACAGTTATACAGAGATCGAACCCAGATATCGCCAAATGATAGCCAAGTTTGGCGGCTTTTCGCAATTTTAAGCCAAATCTGCCGACAAAATATTAGTTACCAAAAACATCACCAGCTTGGCAGAATGACACAAATTGTACTTAAATTTAAACTTCAGTTTAATGCTAACAATAATCTATGTCCTCTTTCCTTGATTTTTTGTATTATATATACTTAAAATAAAAAATATGAAAGCAAATTATTAATTTTAATTTTGCAATAGCCCCATAATTTCTCATCTATGTTTGGGTATTTCCCTTCTGTATTCTAAAAATAGTATTGGGTATTTCCCCTCTTTATTCTAAAAAGAGTGTTGAGTATTTCCCCTCTCTATTCTAAAAATAGTAATAATTTTTAATGGACTGCTTCATTTCTAGACTAAGCCATATCATATGACTTTTATATAACAATGATAATGTAGCTAATTCAGACTTTAAACCGGAAACTTTTCTCTTAACAAGCTGCGACGCTAGATAACTATCTTTCTGCTTTCGACCTGTTCTCGACAAGACGCTGTCTCTCTCTTTTCTTCCTATCGCAATAGTGTCAAAAATGTAAATGTTTGAAATAGGCACAATTAGAGTGCTAAGGGAAATGTGGCCTCAAATGCCTATTGAAATATGAAGTAATATTTAATCTGCCTCGGCTGCCAAGTTTACGTTCATTACTGATCTACACATACGCTATCAATTTTGCTACGTTATTACTTCTAAATCTACTTCACTTCATATATATATATACTAGCGAAAGTACCCGACGCCAGTTAAGTTAGATTGAGATTAATGTATCTAACAACAGAGAGAACTATACCACTGTAATCCTTCTCTAATCAAAATGCATCATGTACGATTCATAGTAAAACATTTTTCAGTCTGATGCGATATGGAACCCACACAAAAAGTTTCGATAAAAAAATAAACCAGTTCTCTATCATTATATCAGCAACAATGGCACGCAGTTTTTAATGATTTTCGTCTTTCTGATCAAATGGTCGTAAAAGCTCAAGTTCCATCCAATATTTCACCTAAATTCAGTTTTAATCGATTAAATGTGGAAAAAAAATTTACCATAATTGATCAGAAATCAATAACGCGAAGAAACAAAGAAACACACAAACAGGCTTTCTTTCTTTACATATATAGATTTGGTAAAGTTTACAAATTTTTGATTAACAGACTCAACGATTTGAAAGCAAGTAGTAGTAACACTTCTCGAAATACAGCATTTTTGTCTCCAACGCGTGAGATTGTTGCCAGTTGGAAAAATGAGTGCGAAAATTAATGTTTTCAGGGTTTTTAATTAATATCTCGGCTGACTAAAGAGTATTTAATGTTTCTCAATGATATTTTTATTTCATTGCAAAACTTAAAAATCTTTTATTAACAAACCCTACGATTTGAGAGAGAGCAGTGGCAACACTTCTCGAAATAAAGTAGATTTTTATCTCCAGCGTGCGAGACTGTTGCCACCCGGAAAAATGAGGGCGAAAATTGTGGTTTTTAATTAATAGCTCGGATTTTAGATTTTTTTATTATTATTTATTTTATTTTCATTTATTTTATTTTTATTTATTTATTTATTTGAAAAAAGTGGATGTCGACCTTTTCCAGGACCCAGAAAAAAATGGTAGAAAGTTTGGTGACGATAATAGCGACTGAGTTAATCGCGAACAAACGCATAAACAGACATTCTTCTTTATATACATATAGCTAGATTATATAATTTTCCTTGGTCTTTGGAAGTAACAGATTTATTTATGTAATTTAAGATTTTATATGCATAATATGCACTCTTTTGCAAAAAAATCGAAGCGCCATGAAGGAAGTGGTCGTTTTTGATGAAATTGAATGTGTATAGCTCGCACATAGATAAAAAAAATGATTAAAAAAATCAAGGTCATAGTACCTGTTCACGGCTCACAATCACCCACTAAGTGTTCAAATTAGTAGTTGGTTGAACAGCCGCTAACGGCAATGCATGCTTGAATTCGTCGAGGCAAGGAGAGGTAGAGGTTCCTAATGTCATCCTGCGACACATTCTGTCAAACATTCATCAGTTGTCGCTCCAGATCTGCGATATTTTGTGGTGCCCGAATCTGGCGGCCTACCATGTCCAAGACATGCTCGATTGGTGAAAAGTCTGGTGACCTTGCTGGCCAAGGAAGAGTATCAACCGCACGGAGACAGTCTAGAGATATGCGAGCGGTACGTGGCCTGGCATTATCTTGTTGGGAAATGGCCCCAGGATGACGTGTCATGAAGGGTAATGCAACCGGCCGCAGGGTGGTATCAACATATCGTTGACCTGTTAAAGATGTGCGGAGGTTGACTAAAGATGACCTGCTGTTATAAGAAATAACGCCCCACACCATCACACCAAGGATTATAGCTGTATGCCTTTGTAAAACAAAGGCTGATTGGGACCGCTGGCACCGTCCTCTCCAGACACGAACACGGTGGTCATCTGCTTCAAGAGTGAAGCGGGATTCATCGCTGAATACTATACGATGCCAGTTGAATGGCAGCATTGATGATCGACTGCGACACCTCTCCAGACGACTCCGCCGATGTTGTAGAGTCAAAGGCAAACGTCTTAAAGACCTCTGTGAGCGCAACACCGCCTCAGAAGACAAGCGCCGTGAGATGGTGGGCAGTACCACGGGAGGTATAGACGTGGCTGTAATGCGTTGAACAGTCGACAATGATACCGTTGGGGCGGTTCGGGCCTGGCGAACAATCATCCTGTCTTGCCTCACATTTGTGCTCCTTGGCTTTCATTTCGTCGGCAATTTCCTTGCAGCAGATCTTGGCATCGTTGCACAGCAGTGTCTGTACGCTGCAGGTGGCGGCCTACAGCTTGATATAACCACCCAGCTTCACGCAGCCCTACAACGCGATCAATTTCGAAGTCGTTTAGTTGTGCGTAAGGTCTTCGATATCGTCATAATGGCATCTTAGTTGCTTCTTTACGGCATTGCAATGGCAGCAACAAAAAATTAAAATTTTCCGCCTCTGTCACTGGTTTTACACTTTACGAATTGCGCACTAGAAATGCGCGCTATGATCGTAAGTCCTGTTCATTTGCTTGAAACTTTGATCCTTTACATTTTCGATCAAGATGTTTTTGCATACCAAATTTCATCACCATCGCAAAAGTCCTTGTTGGTGCTTCGATTTTTTTGCAAAAGAGTGTATATTATTTCGTAGTAAAACATTTAAACATGTAACATGTAAATGATATTAATAACTAAGATATCTGGAAATACAAAATCATTTGAAAATTTCTTATTTATATGCGGTAAGCGTTTTTGTACTGCACGTAGAAAACCAAAGGAAGGAAACTAAGCACCATAATTGTTTAAATAGTTAACTTAACTAGGAGCAGAATTAGTATTCACAGATAACAAGTAAATAAGAACACTGATACATTTTAAGAAATTAATATTAATGACAAAACGGAAGAACTACAGAGGAATAAAAAGGACCAGAAATTTAATATTTTTGAGTATGCATTACTTCAAAATATATCTTATTAATTGCACCTCTGTGACAGTTATCTTAAGTTATATGAATTAAGTTCAAGTTAAAGTGTTCTGTCTTTCCTTTCGTATACGATCCACATATTCCGTCAGACCGCAAAGCTATGCAAACGTAAAAAACGCGCAAATTGCTTGCTCTAGAAAGAAAATAACGTAGAGCAGAGACCGCATGGAAATCCGTTACTTTCTAGATTAAAAAGTAAACTCCTTCTGTAGCCGGTTAGTTCTGTCCAAGTCTCTTGTTGTTAAGGAATCTGATTTTGACATTTAATTGCAAGACAGTTTTTGATTATCAAATTAGTGTAAAAAGTCTCATTGAAGTTTTCTATTTAGTTGTAAAACTACATATGTAAGTCTAACAAAATTTATTTAAGAGTAGTCTGTGGTCACAGATTACTCACAAAACCATTTTTAATAAATGCAATAAATTTCTGACATTTGTTGAAGTAATTCAGAAGAACAGAATCAGGTAACAGAACCTTAAAGTTAAATGTAGAGTTGCTTCCCTGTTAAAAAATAGACTAATCAGACGTAAATCATTTTGCAGTAACCACAAATTTTGCCTATTAATGAAAATGAAAGTTTAGCCAAATACATTTTTTCCATTACACCTTATTTTTTTCCAAAGAGCCATAGACAGATTTAATAAGCCATAAACAGATTTATTACACCTTTCAAGTTACAATCAGGAGGGACAGAGCATACCAAGAAATTCTTAAATTAGTAGTTAAATTTTAAAAAACTGGGAACATAACCTGTCTGATGTTGAGGAGGACGTTCATAGGAGGTGAACCCTCCATTTCATAAATCTGCCGCTAGCTCAAGCAAATATTGTTTTCATTAGGAAATGAGAGGAAGTTACAAGATAAAAAATTATACTAATAAATAACAACATCTTTCACATAAAGCTTCCGTGCATCTCTAAATCTAAGCAGTTATTGTGCCGTCTTCCAGAATATAATATAAGGTGAAAAATATAATTGCAATGAATTATGCTGCAGCCTGCATAAAGCTATAGCAACATGATGTATACTTGAATTCCTACAGGAAGATATAGATGTAAATATTAAAAGCAATGGTACAGAGAAAATGATTCACGAATATAATTTTCAATGTAATTCAGTTTATAAATTTTGAAACGATAAAAACTGCGATAAATTTTAAAATTATTCAAATGTTTAATATGCAAATATAATTTCAATTCTTTAAACCATATAACATTATGAAAAAAATGAGACAGTTCTATATTTCCTGTTCTACTCGGCCGATTGACGAAATTCAACTCGCGTTTTTCATGTCTTGAAAACGCTACTTAGGCTATGTATTAGATTTATATATAGCATTGTTCTAATATAGGTATTTTGACACAAAATCGGACTTTTCCTGAAATGACATGCCGATTTTTTTCCATATTTCGATTCTATGACTCAAATTATGCCAAACTGCCAAGTTTTGTAAAATTCGCACAAATAGTTTTTAAAAAATTAGCTCTCAAAATTTTAGCTCCTCGATGTTAATTGAATTTGGTATACATTTGTTAATATCTCTTTTTTTTATTAAACTGATATGATTCTTCTTTTCGCATTTTGAAATTTAGGTTCCTTCCAAATAAAATTCGCCCATTCTTATGATTTATTTTTAAAATCTCTATTTTTAAATAAATTTTATAAATTTTTCGAAAATAATTTTGAATTATAACCTGTAAAATTTTTAACATCATCTTAAAATAGATGTATCTCTAGACACACCTGTAAAAAATTAGAGTTTTTTTATTCAAAATTTCCTAAGATGTGCGTGAATTTACATATTGGAGCGTTTTGAAATTCAGCATATTTGTTATAAGCGATAATAACGCCAAATGTGGTTTACGCATTTTGTTAAAATTATTAAGCATTAACGATGACTTTTTTCCCGCTCGTCTGCAATTAAACTGCAATTTTCCGAAGTGGCCTCCTGTTGGGCTCTTGTGTAGTTCTTTGAGGACGTCAAAGATAGGAAATCTTGGAAGTATCAGCTGCTATCAGAATGCCTTTCCATCATCTGGTTCGAACTTCCCGGTACAAGACGTCGTTTCGACTATGGAGCGTCCCACAGAGCTTGTTATTGTTTTGTTGTAGGACTATAGATCGAAATGCCTTGCAAGGTAGGTTTCCTATTTAAAGATTCCATTAAATAAATTATGGGTTTAACGTCGCTGTCTGCCAGCTGGTCTTTCCCGACTTCTTCGTCACTTCATGGGTCTGGGTCAAACAAGGTTGAAGTTGTGATTTGAGATACGACCGCATTAACAAGCTCATATTTTGCTTCGACCGTACAACAATATCGGCAGCTTTCAGAGCAGGGTTTCCTGGACAGGGCATCGGCGCTTTCGTTCGATGATCCTTTCCTATGACGAATAATTATTTCATATTCCTGGAGCCTCTATATCCATCTGGCTATTTGGCTTTCAAGATTCTTGAAATTTAAAAGCCAGGTCAACGATGCAGGGTCTGTGCGGAGCAGGAATTTTCTGTCGTAGAGATAATGATTTAAATGTTCTACGGATTTAACTATGGCTAGCAACTGTTTCCTGTTGACACAGAAATTCCTCTCCTGTTTAGACAGACACTTGTTCCAGTATGCTGCGACAGTTCTTGACCCGGACTTAACACGGGAAAATTCGAGGACTTATTTCTTGGGACAAAACAGCCCTGACTGCAGCAGCCAGTCACTGCAGAAATCTGAAGCGCTTTAAAATAGGGCTTCTCATTATATTTCAAACTCCGCTCCGCGATATAGCCATTAATTCGTTTCCTGCTTCTTTGCTGGAGAGTGGTCTTATTTTCCGTACCCTGGGGTGTTCTGCAGTTCCTTCGCACTTGGCCTTCAACACCGCAGTTCGAGCACTTTAGGTTTGATTTCTCTCATTCCTATTTCATCTCAAAGCACTGACTTGCCTGTTTAAATCGTCTGCCTTATCTTCCGTGCTCTGGGGTGTTCTGCAGTTTCTTCGTACGTGGCCTTCAGCACCATATTTCCAACCCTGTAGAGTCGGTTTCTTCTCATTCCTCTTTCGTATTAAAGCACTTACTTGCCTGATTAAATCGTCTAGACGAGCGGCTACTTGATCCTCTGACTCTTCGACTTGAGCAGCTCTGACCGGGTTATGGTACTACGAGTTACTTGCTGAGCTGCCTCGAATTTCACGCCGTACCCTACAGCGCTTTTCAGACATCCGCCATTCGCGCAGCTTTTTGTATTTCAGGACCCATCGATGATTTCTGTATTTCAGGAGCCCAGAAGCTATCGATGAAGCTCTGCAGGGACAGGATTTCCCTTGTTTCTGTCCGACACTCCGAAAGGGCGAGATGAGACAGCCTTTCAACATCCCTGGAGAGCACATGTAGTGTTTCCGGAGGCTTTTGCTGGCGAGATTTCAGCTGAAGCCTGCTACAATCTTTTAAACACTTGTTGCCAAAGCGCAGCTCTAGCGCGCCGGATAGAGCTTCAAAGTCTAGCCTCTGGTTTGGGGGCAGAGTCTGAAGAATATCCGCTGCGTCTGCTCTTAGAGAAGCAGCGAGATGGAAGACCTTAGCTTCAGAATCCCATTTGCGTCCACCGCTATAGAAAACTAAGTCTTGCACACTTGCCAGGATGTCTTTTCATCATACGAGGATATCTTTAGGGGGGAGTCGGGAAGGCATACGTACAAATTTTAAGACGATACAATTGTGTCCAGCTGTCGCTATGGATTTATTTAGGCTGTCACCTTATTTGGAGGCCGCAGCAGAATCTCCGTTGTTGTTCCATTGATTTGTTGTCCGACAGTGGAAAATCTTTCTTCAATTTGTTGTTTGACCGCATAAACTCATTCGTCAGTTTTTCCATCTTTATTTTCAACCGCGTATATTCTTTCCACAGCCCCGAATTTGTTTTCTATTATGGCAGTAATTTTTCTTTTCACTTTCTCTTGACCTGCTTCAATCTTTTCTTGAACTTTCATCTCTTCTTTGAATGTAGCAAAGGCTGCCACAAGGTGTCTTAGTTGCTCTTGTCACCGACATTCTGTCTCACTTTTGACACCAAAATCTGTTGAGTACGTGCACGTTCGTAATGAATAAAATGCACATAGAACCGATGATGATATCTTAATAAAAAATGTATTAACAAAGGAAAAGCTTTAGATTTTTGGAATTTTCTAGAAAAGTAGTCGTACAACTCTTCTCAGTGTCACAGTGAACAATCAGTAGTTACGCTTCAAACTACTAATAATTAAACACATTCCAAGGCTCAACTAAAAGTGAAGCTCACACGGAGATATTTCAGTTCTCCGAAGTTGATTCTGAACTAAAAAACTGCACGCAGACGCTCTCTCTTGTCTTATGTAGTTTTCATCCAGATGCCGAGAAACCTCTAGTACTTTCCACTTCTTGTAATTACTGGAAAGCATATACGGTTAAAGTTGCATATAAGGGCCGAATGCGGTTACAGTTACATACTATAGGGATCAATTATAGTTATTCAATTACAGTATCGATTAGATCGATTAGTTATACAGGTACCGGACCAAAATATCGCCACGTATGGCAAATTTTGCCAAATTTTGGGACAAAAATTAGTTGCCAAAGCTATCACCAGCTTGACGATATCTCGCTAATTTTTCGAGATAGCCGTTTACCTAAATGTTAAATAGAATTACCTTGTAATTTTATTTTCTAGTAGAGTTTTGTCTCTTCCGACTTTTCATGTTACATTATACAAAAGATACTATAATTTCACACATCATTTCGCTAAAATTATTTACATATACAAAATTCGTAACAATATTCGAATTTTTAGAACGATGTAATTTTTAAGAATAAACGTTTTTACTACTTTACAAAGTAAAGATGCTTATACAAAAAACAAAGATTACGTGGTATCAAATGCATAAAATATAGTAAAAAAAATATTTTGTGGGATATATTAAATCTCATTTTCATAAGCTTATGACTTACACAACGTCTGATTTTAATAATAAAATACCTGATGTAGACACCATATTACTTTCCTGTACGGGCTATTGAATTCTACCCACTTTTTGCTACATTTCATTTAAATCTATTTTCTCAAATTATTCTAACTTAATTAACTGATCCCTCAAGGCAAGTCCAAAAATGATATCAAAAATTTCAAATTCTGAAACTAAATATCCCGGCCAATATTAGTCGTGCGAGAGTCAAACTTCTTATATTTTTATTTTTTCATAACGTTCCCAAATATAAGTATAGAAACCAGGAAATCGCGCTGAAAGTTAGGTTTCGTTTTCTCAAATTATTCTAACTTAATTAACTGATCCCTCAAGGCAAGTCCAAAAATGATATCAAAAATTTCAAATTCTGAAACTAAATATCCCGGCCAATATTAGTCGTGCGAGAGTCAAACTTCTTATATTTTTATTTTTTCATAACGTTCCCAAATATAAGTATAGAAACCAGGAAATCGCGCTGAAAGTTAGGTTTCGTCGTTAGAATACTTTCGACATTTCACTGTACCTGGAAGTATATGGCTACGACCGAAGATTACGAAAATAAAAGTCGGATAAGAAGGTGGGTGTACACAAACAATATATATATAACTTTACGTTATTAATTATATATATATACCGCGTAAAATGCTTCTGAAATATTAATTAATTATGGACAAACAAGTAATAAATTTAGAAAAAAAATAACAAAAATATAAAATAAATGAAGATAGAAATATCTGTTTGTAACAGAAATTTTTCGCCAAAAAACGATTAATGGACATGGCACTAACGTTTGGCTCCTCAGCAAACTCTCGGGTGGTTGCATACTGGTTTTCTTCGTCATGTTCTCGCAGGCGGGCCTCATCAACATCAGTAGGCTGGCCAGAGCGCTCTGCTTCTTGAATGTCATAGTCGTTGATTTTGAATTTTCTGTACCAAACCTTCACAATGTCATATGACACAAAATTAGGACCTAAATCTGTACACATGATTTGGCGGCACTTTGTTGCTGACGTTTTACAACAGAGCTGGAAGTAAATAATTGTTCTAATCTTGTAGCGTGATAGCCATTTCAGACATCTTGTGCTTAATGATAACGATATTTTTTTACAAATTTCACAACACAGTGTTCTAAAGCAAATCTCTTTCTTTTAAATGTCAAAAATCTTTTGATAAAATGTGATTAAACACGCCAACGCGAACTGTTTGCGCAGACGATGTTCGCAGTGGCAGCAGAGCTTAAGTTGCGCCTGAGCCCATCGGAGCCTGGCTCCGGTACTTCTCAGTTTTTGAGATAAATCATAATTTTAGCCGCAGCGCACGGGAGCCCTAAATGAAAGGGCTCCTTCCCTTCTTTTCTGTAAGTGTACCAAACCCAATTTCAACAGACAAATTTTATAATTTCATCTTAATAGAAAACCTGTCTTTCCCTCAGTCGCAAACCTTGGACAGAGGTTGAGACGTTTAAGGAAAGAAAAGCCCCCTCTCACATATCAAAGGCTTGTTCTCCAGAAAGTGCAATGATTTATGAAAGCAAGCAAATTTTTCGTTAAAGAAAATACTGAAAGTGGTACCTTGAACATGCACATTCCACGCGAGTGACTTCCTACTTCAGACCTCCGGTAGACTTTTTGAATGATGAGGCCAAACGCAGAGGACGCCTGCTGTCACTAGTATAGAGTTTGGACACTCATGTGCGACCTTAGAAACACAGCGTTTTATTTTCAAATTTACATTGCTATATAACAATAACAATACACTACGCGGCGTTTGCCGAAGACAGTTCTTGACGTCTCGGAGACGTTAATGTCTACAATGGCACATGATATCAATGATGTCTCCCGGACATCATCGTATGTCAAAGGGTTAATGGTTCGTATTCAGGGAAAATTTTCACTTGACGGCTAGAATTAAATCGACGGGCCATCGCCGTCATAATGTTTGTCACACTTTAACAGACGAATAGCCGCCATTTAATCTTTGAAGCAAGTCTTGCACTTCTCTCTTTATATTCGGAGCTACATTTTCTATTTAAAATTTCCTTCCATCCCTCATACTGTTTCTAGAATTCTCACTGTTCTCTTTAATGGCCCTTTAATCGTTTTGTCTTTTTTCAAAGTTGTGCTGCAAAAAAGAATGGTTTTTGTATATATCATTCCTTGGAAGAGCACATTAATACGTATAACCAGGGCTTAAATTCAGACGGAGATCGGCTGAACTACTTCTTAGCTTTTGAGTGAGATTGTAATTCCAGTCGAAGCCCTAAATAAGATGAGGTCCGATAATGCATTATTTATAATTAATTTAATAATTCATTAAATTTCTATTTATGTCTTCACATTTCTTTTAGCTTTGTTTAAATTATTTAATTATTTTAATTTTTAGTCATTTTATTTTTTATTATTATTTTTCTTCCTTCCTGACAGTCTTCCACAAGGCTCCGACACTTCTAATTTTAGAAATTAAGCACCGGGTGGGAGGAAACTTTCGTTAGCACCCGATATAAAACCAGCACAATCCCTAATTTCCCAATAAAAGTGTAAAAAGACCCTATCAAATTTTATTTAAAGAAGAAGAAATACCTAAAACAATAGAAATACCAACAAATAGTGAAAAAAATCAGGGAGCTAGCCTACATTACAATAAAGCTTATAAAGAAAAACTTTAACCATTTGTTTTTGTATTGGTTGGCTCCAAATCCAAAGATTTTGTTAAACTATTTTATTAGTAAAAGCGCTAAAACTGCTTACTTAATACAGTATTATAGAAATTTATTTTAACAAAAATATCCCTAATCCCTTCCGGGCAAAATGCTGTTGGCGTAACTGGTTTTATATTTCATTTTTTCCCCCATGTCTTTGCTGTTTTGCTTCCAAATTTATTAATTTTTTCTATATATATATATAAGTGTGTGTGTGTGTTTGGTTCTGCTGAGAGCAATAAAAAAAGGAGGTGCACAACTAGATGTCACAGCTGTCACATATATAAAATTTCAAAGTTTAATGGCTAATCGTTTTTGAGTTATGCGAGATATATACATACGTTCATACATACGCCACGAAAAAAACTGACGGAAAACGGCAGCTTTTCCAAACGATCGCGGGGCTTCAATGCGTAGACTTACAGTTCCTTTCCTGACTCGGGGTTTTTATCCCGGAAAAAAAAATTCTGTTACAAAATGTAAGTAATTCATTCATTTTTAATATAATTCAATACATGTGTAGTAAGTTATTCGCATTCCTCGCTCCGTGAACTAAATCACACTACGAGTCCTCACCCCCCCCGCAGAACTGGGGCCGGGGTTCAACCTCTTTCCCAGAACGTTATAGGGATCGGCGCAACTCACCTGCATACGCAGGGCGCCACTTGTTATCGATTTAATAACAACCAGTCGCTCGGGTTGCCCGTCGCAGTGGGCCATTACGCAGCATACCCGGGGCCTGTCCCAGCACTACTAAAACCGCACTACTCTAAGACTTACCGGACTCCGGGCCCCTTTCCGGAGCCCCCAGAACCACTAGGTTCATATTTTGTATACCCCCGTGGCCGAGACTGCCTAGCTACAGATCCTAATCAGTAGCTTAACAGAGTTCTCTACTTCGACACCGGGGGGAATACATCTGTAGTAATACTTCGTGTAAATGTGTTGTGTTGTTGCTTATCCTTGAAAGATCTGAAAATGCCAGATCAGCTCCAAAATGTTGTTGACCGTCAAAAAATCAATAACAATAAGGGAATGGGATGTTAAGTCCGATGCAATCCAGTATGTAATCCGGTGAAGCTGGATGATCACAGCATTTTTTACAAGTGGGGCGGATTTTTCTGCCGTATTTATCAAAGGAAAGACGTTTAAGTTGGCCATAGTCTAGCCAGAGCAATCTTAGAGCCACGGTCACATTTGATTTCCAGCACAGAGCCAGGGGATGTTCCTGTGTACCATTGGTGCCTGGGTGGAATACGCCATATTAAATTGAGTTTAAATCTTTCATTTGAGTAAAGTTCTTGGTAAGTAAGCGAAGAGCCAGTAATCGTTTCATTCTCACTACCTTCTTTAGCCAATCTATCAACGACCTCATTACCACTAATATTAACATGTGATGGGATCCATTGGAGGGGTCTTAGAGATCTTCCTCAGGTTGAGCAGAATAGATACGCCGGTTTCATCCCTTGCGGAAGACCATTCATCAAGATGTTGTAGTGCACTGCTGCTGTCCGATAAAAAACATAGTTCCCCAAAATCACAATCATAAGACATGATAGCATCAAGCTCCACATTCATCGCAATTAACTCGCTCCTAAAGACAGAGCAGGTGTCAGGGTTGCGTTGCTTTGTTGTAGTTTCAAAGAGGGAGGTTCTAATAAAAAATGCAAAATCTAAAAAAATTGTAGGATCTACAAAATGTAAAATCTATAAACGAGTTGCCAGACGTATTCGGATAATCGAACGTACCGTCTTCAATTTAAGGTTTTATTTTAAGAAATCGCATTTCTTTTCACGTCTACATTAAAATCTCCCTTCATAATAATCGGCAAGTCTGTATCTATATCGAGCTTTTCATCAATGAGCAAACTTGACTGAGTATCTCACAAGGGCACTAAGGAGAAACAATTTTAAATTGCCTGAATTAACTGACTGGTGAATGTATATAAATCTACCAGTATAAAACACGACATTCATTAATTGTAAATAGAACACACATGCATCACCGGTGCCTACGTTTTCGATACTTCTTCTATGGTTTAAATTAAACGAAATGGATTACAATGGGCAACCTTTAGATTTTTGTAGATAGCCACATCACTGGCTTTTCATTGTTTGCCTTCAAAACGACTTTTTAATGTAATATTCAAAAACACTTCTAATTTGAAACCCTCCACCTGAATAGGTTCATTATCAAATATCCAAGTCTAAGACATGGCAATAAAATAGTACTTCTTTATTAGTTCATCTGTTATAAGATCTTTATAATGTGCAACCAAATTTTGGACGTTTAAGTTAATGATAATCATTTATAAAATTTCACCGTCGTTGTCGAATTGATACAATTTCACCGGCGTTTTCAATCATAATGAATTACCTTGTTCTGTCTCCTTCATTTATTTGAAAATATTCTGTGATGTTGAAATTCTTCTGCTTTTTCTTTTCATAGTAGCGTTTTGCTCGTTCTTTGGGCAAGTTATTTGCTTGAGCTTTCTTTCTTCTTCACTTATCTGCTGATCGCTCTATACTTCCCTTACTTTATACAGGAAAGTAAAAGAAGTTATGTGATGTAAACGGTTCATTGTTATAGTAGAGAAACTTCTCTTTCGCGACACGTGGGGACCGCATACATACCCACTGGGTAAGTCTGTTCCTTTTTAAAGTACATGATCAGGGCCGGTTTAAGACTTTTAGAGGCCTTAGGCACTTGAAAGATTTTGGTACCCCTATGTATGTTCACGTATTTTTCTTCATTTTTTCTCTCTCTCTCGGTTCTGTTTAGCTGCACCATGCATTCTGCGGTAAAAACCGCAATGAGAAATTTTCTGGTGCCACCTTTTTTGAATACCCTATGAACTTTTCATGGTGCTCTAAACATGTGCTTATATTGCTTAATGGTTCGCCAGCGCCCATGATTGAGCATTAGGTCAGTGATAGCTGCTTGTCTCATAACTTTCTTTCCCTGATGTTTCCATGAAATCTTATATTGTGTGTTATTAATAAAATTTTCATGCACTCCTAGTCGACTATGGTTTCCCTTCTGGTAATATTTCTGTGTCTGACCAGTACCTCGTCATCTATCAATGCAATTAGGATTCCCCTACATTCAGGTCATTTTGACACGTGGTTCTTATTTGGCCTTGTGAAGTTAGAACTTTTAATTATGATCAAGCTGTACTCTTGCTATTGTGTTCAATATTTCGTTTTCTGAATGCGCACAGCCTGTAATACCAGGTCTAACATCTCGGCAAATACAGTTTTCTTTTATTATGAAAATCTGAGGATATAAAGACGTGGTCACGAATATCTCAAAAACGTACCACTTGGTTTCGAAACAGAGGTTTCTAACCGCAGGTAACTAATTTGTAAGCCAGAATATGCAAAGGTAAACTTTGCTTCTGCTAATAATGTAATGAAGGTCAGAACATGCAGTTGTTTAGATATTCTGAAGGAATGCACATGCTAGGATTCAGGAGCATCTTCTAAATGACAAGTTCCCAAACTTTTCCACGTCCCTCACTCCTAAAAATGTTTTAATATGTTATCACGCCCCCAAAGCAGCTTCTAAAATAAATTTAAAAATAGTGTTGCCATTGCTCGCTTTGAAATCGTTGAGTTCGCTAATCAAAAATTCGTTAAAGTTTTACAAAATATGAAATAGATAATAAAACAAATTCCAAATTTGGGCTTCCAGGTGCCTATATTCCAGTGGAGGACTACGTTATTCAAAATTTGATGTCTCTAGACACGTTGTTTTTCCACAATGCGAGAAACATACATAAATTCATGCAGATTCTTCATTACTTAATTTCTTTAAATACATTGCAGAGCCCAATATTTGATGGAAACAATTAAAAAAGTGAAACGCCGTTTTATAGTGGACGACACAAAATATCAAAACGAAATTAATAGTCCCTCTGGGCAAATTGTTCCTCTGGGCTAAAACGAAAGAAAAGAAAAGAAAGTTAAACAATAAGAACTACACTCCTCAAAAGTGAAATTGTAACACCAAGAAAGAATGCGCGTAGCGTCATGCAAATTTCAGGAGCGAAGGTTGTGAGTTGGATATGCCAATGACAAAAGTTGCGCTCACGTGGTACACATATACGGACTATAAAGGTTAGCCACTTCTCATAAACAGCATCTGAGGGTTTACTGAGCATTGGAGACTTAGAGGTATAGAAAATGATGCCTCTGATCCATCGGCGAGCTCAATACCATCAGTTAACGATCGGGGAACGTGACCGTATTAGCGAACTCCACGAACTTGGTTTGTCGCTGCGCACAGTAGCCACTCGTGTTGGGCACAACGTGAGTACCATCCAACGTTGTATCACATGATGGATTCAGGAAGGTGTATATGCACGTCGAAGAGGAAGTGGTGAGCACAGACCGGCGTATTCGGCGGTCAACTATTGGAGACCCTTTCTCCGCATCACGTGACATTCGAAGTAGGTTGCCTCCAAGAGCAGGTGGATCTGTGTCCACCCAAACTATACGCAACAGATTGCATGAAGTACACTTACGTTCACGGGTACCAGCCACAGAGGTATTCTTGACTGCTGAACACAAAACTAGACGCCTGGTGTGGTTCAGCATCATAGTGCGTGGGCCATCCAATGGCATCGGGTTTTGTTCAGGGATGAATCTCGTTTCTGTCTGTGGAGGAATGACAGCCGTCGACGGATATGGCGGCGACCCGGAAAACAGCCCATTTCGCCAAGCGTCATACCGGTCATTATGCCTTGGGATAGCATTATCTTTTATCACAAAACGCCCCTGGTACACATCAACGACAGTTTGACAGCAGACCATTACATCACGCAAGTTGTGGAGCCCGTTGTTCTGCCCTAGTGGCAGAGCGCACCCAACATGGTATTCCAGCAAGACAATGCCACGCCGAACGTCGCAAAGCGTACTCTTAACAGCCTGACCGGATTTGGCATCCTACCCTGGCCGGCAGCCTCTCCAGATCTAAATCCGATCGAACACCTGTGGGATGTCACTGAACGTGATATTACCCGAGGACCACGGCCGTAAACTCTGGATGATTTGCGTACAGCAGTGGATGTGGCTTGGCAAAGGCTACCTGAGACAACCATCAATGAACTCATTGATAGCATGCCTCGCCGGATTGCGGCCTGTATCTCTGGCCGAGGTGGGCACATTAGATACTGAAAAAAATTGATTTATAATGATTTTATGTGTCCGTTTTTTTAATCATTTGCCTATTCATCGCACAGTTCTCGATCCTGCAATTCGCATGATGTTGCGAGCATTCTTTCTTGGTGCTGCAATTTCACTTTTGAGGAGTGCATTTAAAAAACAGATTTGCAATGGTAATAAAAAAATTAAGCGACTTTTGGAAAATCCCAAGATTATTTTAGATTAAGAATAAACTTCCTTTAAAAGATATTTTTTTTTCTTTTTGTTTCACGGTGCAAACAGTGAAATTCTGATATTGTTAGTTTATTTGTTTAGCAAAAGTTTATGCTTAAAAAAAAAAAAAAAAACCCTCCAACACTAAATTTTTAAAAATTTTTAAATCCAATTTTGAAGAATCTCTAGGAAAAGCGAATTTGTCCCACTCAGGTAAATCAACGATTTGAAAGCTAGCAGTGACAATACTGTACAGAATAAAATATTTTGATCTCCAGCATGTATCAAACAGTATATAGGAAATTCTAAAAATATGTTGTTTTTAATTATTTTGATTTTGCCGTTGAACTGAATTTTATGTGGCGAAAGTTAACTAAATGTTAATAATAAAATGGAAAAAAAAATTTTGCAAGCTATCTTACTAGGAAAACTGAACACTAATATGATAAACTGAAAAAAAAATACAAAAATATATGCCAACATTGGATTCTGCATCCAGAATTCTGTACATCCACTGCTATGCTGCTTTTAATTTTTTTTCCCCATTTTGCTGTTGTATTGTACATGCCATAGGTGTGAAGAAAATTATGCTTAATAATAAAACTAAAACGACAAAAAGAAATCAGTAAGCAGGAGTGAGTCCAAGAGCAGGCTGGTAGACTGCGAGCACAGCGAGAGCCCAAAGAAACCTAACAAATCTTTTTGGGCAATCCTTAACAACTGAACCTTTTCAGACTTATTATTATTATTATTATTTCCTCCTAAGTTTTTTAAATTTGTTTTCTTTACACTTTATTTACAAAACAAACAAACACCTGCCGAATACTAACTTCATATTTTTATATTCAAATTGTCCATATATATTTTGATTGAAATAAGACAATTCTAATAAAAATATTATAAAATTCAGGAAACTTTATTTACTTTTTTTTATGTCAATATATAATTAAATCTTCACATACACACATATAAAATTTGAACTATGAGAATTATTTTACATAAGTAGCAATGATTTTAATAAATAAATAAAAATATTGCACTATCAAAACACTTTCAAAACAATATATTTATCATATGTTATAAGAAATCGAGAAAAATAATTTTGACTTTTATTACATAATATTTTTTTTTCAAAATACTTTATAAGATTCAAATAAATACTGTAATATAAACATAATTTTTTTCTTCAGGTATCAAGTTTTATACTGTTAAAAAAATACTTTACAACATCCACTTCTCTTTAAAGTTCACTTCTGCATCTTGTATAAATTCAAATTATTTATATAAACATACACAGAGATTTAATGTTAAAAAAATACTACTTCAGAAACAATGACTAGTATACTTACAATTCTACCACAAAACAGTTTTCTAAATTAACAGAAATAAAAATATTCTTTAATTAAAATAGAACCTGATGATGATGGGTGAAATGTAAAGAGATCACAAAACAAACAATTAACAATTTGCATAAACTTTATATTTTATTATTTAAAAAAATTCAATAAAAATGTTTTCTTAACACATAATATTTACATATGGATATTACTATTTATAATTTTATTACATTTTATAATAAATAGGAATGTATTCTTTTAAATTTTTTTAAACCATTTTTGGCATTATTCTCTAATGTCATTGTGAACAATAGGAAAAGAAATTTATCTACAAGTTTGTAACCCGACTACTAAATTCTTTCAGAATAGGTGTTGCTAAAATGCCAAATAATGCTTACAAATCTGGAGCCTGGGTGTAGCTTATTAACACGTCATATTTCGCAAAATGATTATGATCATGCAAAACGTGTCTGGAATACTTTCACTATAAAAATATGGAACAGTAGTCCAACTTGTACAACAAAACTGATGTGCTTTTACTATGTGACGTTTCTGAGCAATTTAGATCCCCGCTCGATAACCTGCATGATACTAGATCCTGCATGATACTTCATAGCACCATGAGTCTCTCAGGATGTAATGCTTAAATGCACTAAAACGAAAATGAAATATTTGTTGATTATGACATGCTACTTTTTATTCAACAAAAGCGAAATCTTTTCTATCATATAACAACATGAGATAAACAAGCTACTACAGAAGCTTGTATGCCAATACAGTAATGCTGATCATAATTTATTTGATTATCATTAAAGTGAAATCACATGGAGCCTTTGGAATAAAAGAAAAAAAAAATTCAAAAAATCTCAGTCACACTTCAGAGTACTTTTGTATTATCATACCACCTTGATGCAATTTGGCAAATTTTACAGAAGAAAAAGAATAATTTAATATATATATACGTTATATACATACAAATTTACATTTCAACCCCCCGAAAAAAACAGGCAATAAATTTAGTTACAAATGGGTTTTTGTTTTTTATTATGGTGGAAATTTCGTAGTGATCATTCTCAGAAAAGATTCCAGCTATTATTCCTTTAGCGATTTTGCGGCAAAATACTGTATTCCCGCATAAATTTCACTTCTGTTTCTTCTATTATACGAAAATCCTATAAGCATGAGTATTGAAACTGTGTTTAAGACAAAAAATAATAATAATTTTTCTACAAAAGAGGAAGGGACTTGCAATACAGCAAAAAGAACACATATGAAAATGGCAATGTTGAAAATTGAATATTTGTTACGCATGTGGTTAACAGAGTTTGGCGCGTTCTCAAACTTTTGGTGGTTGCGAAGGTGGTCGCAACAACACATAACTACTTACTAGACTAACTTAATTGGACTATTGACCATGTTCAAGTTAAATCTGTTGTGCTTAAAACCGTATGTTTTCTTGTTTCCTCAGTATGTCAGTAAAACATCTTTTTAATATACATCATTCTAGTTAATTTTTTGTACATTAAAATAACTAACTTAACCTTTTGAGTGGCATAGCTTTTTTGGGTCTGCTCATGAAGATCTGTATTTAATTAGCTGTTATTAGCTAAATTTTCATAATTAAGTATTTTAATATCTGTTTTCATAAACTTCTACTCTTTAAAATGATATTTACATCATTAAAGAAAGTAAGAAAGCAAAATACTTTAAATTATAATCTAATACATACCAAGTGGCAAAAAATCTCACGGTTAAATAAGCACAGTCATACCACTTCAGGGGTTAAAGAACATATTTCTGATATTTAGAAAAGCTTCACTCCATGTTTTCCTACACTGGATTCGTAAATCACAAATTACAATGGAAAGGATCCTAAAAATTTTAAGTATTCTTCTGTTTACATATATGCATACACGAACACTTCCATCCACTCGTACATCCCTACATTTCTGATTCTGGCCCTGGTAACAGAAGAGCACCAAAGTTTATATCCCACTTTAAAAAGGGTTTTAAACTTATTACATTCTGCACAATAAGACCTGTTCAAAATATATATACGTATATATTCTTAGAGGCTACTATTATTTTGATAACTGACAAAAATAATGGAACGAAAAAGACAAATGTTTCATAAAATTATCATTTATAATTATGTTTAAGTAAATAGATAAAAAAAACATAGCAAAAGAAAATAAAATCTCACAAAAGAGTCAAATTTCATATTCTTACTAATAATAACTTAGTCACTTCTTTGGGGAGAGGAACTTGACTGCATACAAGCTTGTACATATTACTATAACTAGTTAGAAAATATTCAAATACTATCATAATAAGTCTTGCTTAATGAGTTTTTGCAGCACAGGATTAATAATGATAACAAAATAGCTAAAGTTATCAAAATGTTACAAATTGCATTATTTAGTTAAATGAACAACAAGTTTAAAAAAGTAACAGGAAGAAGTTTTAAAAAGTCTCATTAATAAATCAGTATACAAAATTTAAAAAAAAAAAAGAAAAAAAACTTCAACTTAACTTCATAGAGGAAGGTCCATATGCATGTAGAAAGAATCTCCTCACCTGCTGACAGTTTCATAGTAGATATTTCATGAAATATTTGAATATTTCTTCCCCTTAAATTTAACTTAAGTCTGAGTTTTCAGTTTTTAAAACTCAAATATGAGGCATAATTTCAAAAGATGATTCTATGCAACAACATTTTACAATTCATAAAAGTTTATTTGTGACATAACAATTCCGTTAGCAATAAAAAAATTAGATAGTATGGACTGATAAATTTTAATTATTATTATGGATGGAAAATTCAGACTCCTGAATCAACAGAACCTTTAAAATGATATGAGATTTAGAAACTTAATCTTCGTGATTTTTCATTGTTCATATATTTCTAGTCCTATCCTAAAATTGTTCACATTTTTTAATCTTTATTTATTTATTCATTATTTCTTTTTTAGCATTAAGATTGCAGCAGTTTTATGAGACTTGGATCACTAATGTCATCTGCCACACTCTAAATTTTCTGAAAAAGATTTAGAATTCTACATGTGCATTATGTGCACAACTCCTGTACATTAACTCTGGAAATAATCCCATCTCTTCTATACTTGCTTTGATTTTTAAACAATTCTAAAATGAATCTCTTGGTTAAAAAGTTTAATTACATACTTCATTTATTGCATTGCATTCTTAATTTAGTTTTTTTGTTAAACAGCGATTTCTTTAAATGCTTTAATATTAAGCAAAAGTCTCCCCCTCATTATTTGGATATGAGGCATTCTAAAACCTATTATCAAGAAAATCTATGATTCATTCAAACTTATTGATTATAAAATAAAATATTTAAACTGATTATTAAAGGCAATCTCTTAAGTAAACTAAAGGATAACTATAATCCTTTTTATATATATTCTTAAGATAATAATTTAAAGAAATATATTTCATGAAAGGTGCACACTGTAAGTAAAATCATCAAAAAAGATATTACTTCCATTTTTCCCAACTTAATGTTGTTTGATAGGAAAGCAAATCTATTTTAATCCCATGCAATCAAAAAGAAATTATATTATAACTGCATTCTAAAATTCTGATAACTGACTAATAATTTCGAACACAAATCTACATATTTATTGTGGAAAGAGAAGATTGCAAAATTTTGCACAATTTTAAATAAAATATTCCCGAGGCACTTTGGCATCAAAATATTTAAATATGTGATTTCATACTATTAAAATACAAATTAAGGCATGAAGGGGGATACTGCGTACGCCAGATTATAAATTTTTAGTTCTCTGACAAATAAACTACAAGAAAATACTACAATATGTTATCCAAAAGTGTGCAGCTCAGGTAGACAGAATATACATCTAAAAAGTGATTGTTAAAAATATAAGTCTTCAAATACGATAGCGTCAAGAATATGACAATTGTTAATATGATGCAAAAACTATTCTTTTTTACAACTACTTACAATAAAAACATCACAGATATAAAAACATCAGCAAACACTTTAAAAATGAAGGTTCCTGTTTCTCAGCTACAACTATGAAAAACTGCACTTATGTACATTTTGGAATTAAAAACTTTATAACATTTGAAATACGAAATTCACACAAATAAATAGCAAAAAATTTTAGACACTGTAATAAAAAAAACAATTCAACAAACAAGTTACATTCGCAAACAATATATAAAAATTTTATTTTAGTTAAAGGTTAAAGGTAACAAATACTTTGTATTACTTTTAAGTTGAATTCGCTTTTAATATTTTTAAACATTAAAATTAATGACTTAACTAGAAATCAACAAATAGAACCCAGTATTCAAATACTATTCTACAACACAGAAATATGTATAGAACAATATTTTTCATATAATTCAGATATCTACAGCTCAAATGTAGAAAATCTTCAGTCCTGCATCTAAAAAGGAAACTTCTTTAAATATTTAAGAAAACTCTCATCCTAACCTATTAAAAATATATAAAGAGAGAAAAACAATAAAGGAATGTGTTGAGAAAAAAACATAGTTGAAAAAAGAATATATGGAAAAAGCATTCTGTTAATGAAAATCTGATAGCTATGATGCTATCAAAACATATTCAGATTTCTCATTAATTAATAAATATTCAAGTTTAAAAAGAGTAAAGTTTAAATTTCATAAGTTTTGTTTATGTATCATTAAATTTACCCAACTTTGCTGAAATAATGATTTATTTATGATTTCTGAGTTATTTCATTCACAAGAATGGATAGAAAATGTAGATAATATTTCTAAACTTTCAGTTCCTATTCTGTAGAAAGACATTTCAGAAACATTTGTCACTACTTGTATTAATCATAATTTAAAAAGACAATGAGATTAGCATCACAAAAGGAAAATATATAATATTACTTTCTAGAGCAATATCTTCCTGAAAGCTAATTTTTTAATATTATTAAAAACAATTTAGCTTTCATTTTACATACAAAGCTTTAAAAATTTCCTATGAACTTTATCATATCATCTATTTTGATCTATCATTTCTATAAAAGCAAAGACCTAATATAAAACGTAAGTCCCCCCCCAATAAAAAAGAGCAGGAATTTATATTCATGTATACTTAGAATATTTAGCTGAATTATATTATTACACATATATTACACATAATTCCATAATTTTTCATATTAAATATTTTCTCTAACACTGAATATTAAAATAAAAACTCAGACCAGAAAATTCAGGTAATTTGCATCAGCCCATTGGCAAAGAAATAGTTTTCTAAAAATAATATTTTCATTTATTTCTCATCATTATGAAGTATTTCTCCAAAATTCATACGAAACATAGATAGCCTGATATTAACAAAAATTATTTAATCTACCAGTAGTACTTTCAGAAGATATGATTAATATGGCAAATTAAGTAATTTTTCAAACAAAGAATGTGCATAACAGAAAAAAAAAGTTCTTGGAAAATTTCAAATTTCTTTATGAAACAACAAAAATATTTTTATTAATTAAAAGCTTTTTTCCATGATGTAAAAAAGGGGAAAGATTATACCAAGATGCCATAAAGCAACTTTCTTAGCCAAGAAAATGTAACAAGCATTAATTTCTATGTAGAAAAATCTAATATTAAGGAACATGATTGAAAAAATACAAAATGGAGTTAACTAGTAATTCTTCTTAACAAAGAACTTCTTAAATGCATTCAACTGCATTTAGTTCAGAATGGAATTAGTATTCTCACATAAATATAAATATAAAAAATGTATAGAAATGAATCATAATGGTTAAAAATTGGTAGGAAATTTAATTTTGTTTCCTAATATTATTCACTGATTTGCATGTCAACTAAAAAAGTGTAAAGATTGTTTCTCATTTTTAAAATTCATATATAGATGTAATTTTGTTATTGTGAACCAAAATGATTGCAAATATTCGTTATATATTTTTGTAAATAATTTGTGTAAATAAATGTAAAAATACATACATATTTTTGTAAATATTTTGGTATAATAAATTATGTAAATATTTTTATTTATTTTTTACTAATTTAAAAAATTTACATTCATTATAACTCAGAATGAATTTTTTTTCAATAGACAGAATGAAACATATTAATGTTACTAATTGTAAAATGAGAACTTACATTAAAAATTAGCTATAATGAAAACATAAATTTAAACAAAATAAGGTATTTGGAATCAATTAATGAATTCAAATTTATAACTGAGCCAAATTCTTTCCAGGCATTAATTTTAAAAATTAATAAAATTCTAATTAAATACACTTCTGTCATGAATTAGTTTACATAGTATTAATATTTCTTCATTGTTAGATAATTAGAAAATTACAAATACTTCATATAAGCAAAAATAAAATTGCATTCCTTTCACATTAAATTAAGTATAAAATAAATAAATTACTTAAGATTAAACACATGCATATTTAGTGAATTATATCACCATTATTTGCAAGTACATAATATGCTGTGCAATATCATCTCAAGGTCAAAACATGAAAAGAATTTACTTTCATTTATGCTATTTATTAGCACATATAAGTTTCTGCACATCCAGGTATGTATGGTTGCAAAAGTTTTATGTGATAAATTTTAAACATACCAGTTCTCATATCAGGTGAAGCAAATACAATAAAAAACTGTACACATTTAAAAGTGGAACAGCTATTTTTTACATACTCTGGCCACAACAAACAGTGCCTATCTTTTGTCATCTTATCCCTGATTTCTGATAATACATACGCTATTTAAAGTATATATATCGGAATTTTAATACAGTTTGCAACTATGAAAAACTGATATTCCAGAAAAAATGCATTTATATAAACACGGCAAACAAATAGCTCAGACAGCATTCATTGTTTTTGCAAATTATTTTATATTCTGACTTCTGATAATGATTTAGAAATTAATTTCAAAAGATCCAGATCATTAAAAAAAATAGCCACACAAAATATTAAACAGAAGCAGGGGAATAAGAAGTGATGAAGAACCCTTCATGTGTGAATATAATTTTCCACTCAGTCAGTCATAAATTATAAAAAGTGCAAGTCTATTTAAATTATTCTTCCACTTCATTCAGTATGATTTCTAACTCCAAAATAAAGATTACTTAATCCCTAAATACATCAACTTTTAAAATTAATTAAAAAACTTTTGAAATTACAAATTACTCAGAAAGCACAAGATACCATAACATAATTTTTTATGTGCTTCAGAATGTTAAATAGATTTATGTCTAATGTACAATACTTAGTACTGACTGTATAAATTATAACTCAATTTCAAGAAACTAAGTGCAAAAATACAGAAATAATTTTTAGTAAATAATATTAACATTTTTATTCAAAACAAACAAAATATGATGATTATACATGCTTTTAAGATAAAATGCATACCATAATACTTTTGTCAAATATTTCATCTGTTGGTTAAAACTGATAAAAAGTATCCATGTGCTTACTACAAAGGACATCAAGTATAAAGTTTCGTCATTCAAGAGTCATAATAAAAATTTTAGTTTACTTTACTTTGTTACATATCATCTACAGCATGCGTTTAAGGATTAAGACTTCTTCCATTACTTTAAAAGTCTCCTGCATTTAGAAAAAATGCAAGTCTATTTAAATTATTCTTCCACTTCATTCGGTAACTTCAATTTAAAATATGGTCTCTTAAGCAGCAGATGATGCTGAGATTTTATTCTGCTATTTTGAACTTTTGGTTACATATTAATTGAACTCATTTAGTAGAAATGACTGCATAAACTTGTCTTTGCTTCTACTAAATAATCAAATGGCTTGCCAAAGAAATCATGTAAATACTTCATAAATTACTTATTTTTTGCTAATGCAATACCTGCCTTAAAAATTTGTCAGTGCTTCAAATTTTTTACTACTCATTAAGAAATTATAATTTTAGTAGATACATTTTGTATAACCACTTTTAGTAAATTTTTAAGTATCTATTAATGTTCAAAATTACAAGACTGCAGGCTGATCGGTTGAGCTATATGCTTATCACAATGTAAAAAATACTATTCTCAGCTATGAGTAGCATAACAAATTTGGCATTGCTGATTTTGTTACCAAATGAATTGAGCAAGTATAACATATGAGACAGTAACACACAATATACTTTTCAGTAACTACAGACAGAATGAAATAAACTAACAAAGAAACGTTGTATTGAGAAACAGTGACCTTCATTGAAATTTGATAAAACATGTTGCAAAACATGAACAGACTAGTATATACAATCCATGTATAAAATTCTAATCTCTTTAAAAACAAATTTGAATATGATATTATGAATGCAAGATTGCATTCTGACTTAGAATATGAACAAATATTCTGATATAGAATGCACATGGAAATATATATATAAATAGATATAAAAATTAGTTGATCACATCTGACCAAGCTTCAATCCTTTCATTAGGACATCCAGTGAGAGATGTTTCTTTACAAGGTTCCAGTTCTTCAGCCAGTGCCCAATTAATCTTACCTAAATTAAGAAAATATTATGTTATGTTTAAAAGAATAATACACATCATTTTTAAACTTCTCTCAAAACAGCATGAAAGGAGAAGGAACTGATTTATTTTTACTTTCCATAAACTGATTTATTTTTACTTTTCCATTTTTTTCCATGCTGCATATTGCTTTAGAAACTGATTTATACTGTAGATCTGTATAGCTACTTTATTCATTACAGTATATAACTTCAAATAAATGCAGGACAACATTTTTATCACTTTATGATCAGTCCTTTCTTCATTCCATTCCCAGTGGATGTTGTTCTTCGATTTATAGAAAAACATTCGAAACAAAATTCCTTAAAATACTGCTTAAAGTATCTCTAAATGTATGCAGCTGATATGCAAACAAGTGAAATATCAGACATTCTTACTTCTCCCACACACACATACCACTTCTTAAAGAACTGAAAAACATAAGCAATTATAAAATGTTAAAGTTTATAACTAAGATCATGGCAATGGATTTAAATTCACCTCCTCAAAAAAAAAAAAAAATTTCTTTTCAGAATGTTTATAATGAATTGAGCATAGTGGCATACTTCTAAACTAACTATGCTAGGGACAAAGTACCTCTCCCCAAAAAAAGTTAATATAATTCAATTAGAAATAAAACTTTGAGTAACATCATAGTTTTAAAAAATATGTTGGCATATTTTTTCTATACCAAGTTTTTTAAGCACAGACATAATAAAGCAAAAAGATAAGACCATGCAGAGTGAAAATAAACTTTAGCATCGACAATAACAAACTCTTAACGGAAAAAAAATAATGATACGATCGCAAATTATAGATACATCTGCATTGTAAAAAAACACCAACCGTTTTGTGATGACCTCTTTGGTGACATGTAGACACTTGGCTGACCATTGGCTATTGTTTCAATGCTGGGTCTCAGTGGCGGCAATTCATTCAACCTAGATACATGACTAATACAAGCAGAGTCTAACACTTCAGGCATAACTCGGTTCTTAAACCTTTTCTTACTTTTCTTTGCCTTTTTTCTTCTGTCTGTAAAAAAAAAAAAAAAAATTACATTTATAACAAATGGGAAATAGCATGTGAATTTCTTTTATTAATTTTACTGTCACTTCAGTATTAACGTTTAAGCTACATAGTGACCACTAGTGATCAAAACAGTAAAAGAATTCTGCTAATAAAAAGTGCAAGCAAGAAAATAATTTATACACATTTAAACACACATCCACATAAGAAAAAGAGGGAAAAAACAAAACACCATTTGATGATATAATCATTCAAAATAAAATCTGACCTGGAGGAAGGGACACTGTATCACAATACACACAATCTAAATAAAAATTAACTAACAGTTTAAAAAAACGTTTTCATTTATGCTTTTTAGTTTGGGCTTAAAACTTTTATGCTAATGGTTATTTAAATGTATTAAACAGACGTGAATACCTCAAACTCTTATATATAGTATTTTAATTAACAAGTCATTTATCTAATTCAATATGGCAAAGCAAACAAAAGCTGTATGCCTAATAAAATTTACTGCTTTGTTGAGGATTTCCTAAAGTACACAGGTTTTTGTTTATGCTACACATGAAGAAAAACATAACTTAATTCAGTGAATGATCCAGCTACCTAAAATTAAACTCGCAACATGCTACTGAAGCCATGTTTCTTCCCATAATTACTACTGTTCCTTAGTAATTTCTGAAGATATCTAAAAGTGTTACTGGTTTTAAACATTCACTTTATTACATAGGCATTAAGTAGCACAATAACAAATCATGTCAATTAATCCTTCACACACACCAATCCAGAATTAGGTAGGTGAATTTTTTTATTTCTAAGAAGTTTTTAAAAAGTGAATGTATGCTCGTACTTAGCTAATAGTGATATACAGTATACATAAAATAGCATGTTTGCGTGTTGCAATTAGCTTAAAGCAGCAAGAACTGATCAAAACCATTTGCTACAAATATTTAAACTTGTCCAAGCATGCATGAAAAATGCAGCGCTCTCTACCATTTAGCTAACGCTTAATCACCATTAAATGCAGACGTGTTCCCCTTCATGCACTGCAAAGAAAGCTGCACCAACATTCTGCAACAAATCAAGAAAGATCCAAAAAATAAGTATTTGTGACAAATCCTGGATTGTACAATATGATCTGAAAAAAAAATGACAGTCACTGCCTAGCAGAATTCTTAACTGAAATCAATCTTTAAAGGAACATGTTTTGAATGAATGGATGCAGTAAAGAAGAAAACATCAGATATTTTGAAACAATTCATATAACTGCTTAGTCCCTACCGTTAAACCACAGAAACATGACTACATCAATATACAGATGTGAATGGGAAAAATTAGAAGAACACAAGTATTAGATTTATCTCCATTATCAAATAACAAAGAATCTGCATGCATGAACGTTCTTCGCACTGTGGAGAAATGGTGGCTCCTAGTACCACCAAATTTTGAAAAAATATAGCTCTTCACCCGAACAAGTGCACTTTGAAGGCCAAAATTTTAATTTGCTTTTTCATTTATTTATTTCGTATTTCATATGAATTTAATGAATTTTCTTAGCATACTCAGCAATTTAAAAACAAACTGGCAACACTGAAAAAAAAAACACTTTTAACACCACTGCTTCCAGACTGTTGCCTTTCAGCAAAATGCAAGACATTTATATTTTAATTTAAAAAAAAAAAAAACTTCTATTTATAAATAGTGTGTTCCATTGCCTGAAAAAAGAAGAAAAACTTTTACCTTCCATGTGGCAGCATGTTGCCATTCAGTAAAGCATAAGATAGTTCAGTAAAGCATAAGAAATTTTCATCTTTCAAATTTAATCTGCCTGTTACAAAGTAACAATAAGACAATAAATGCAGTTCTTAAGAAAAAAATTTTCTACTTTTAATCTGATTCATTCAAATAAAAAAAGAATTTAAGTCATGAGATGTCTATCACAAATATTAAAATTTTTTATGAAATTATGCTAGCTGAACTCATTAAAATCAATATGTATTTTATTCTGTGATAGCTATTCTAGGCAACTGGCCACACAAGCAGCTAGTGTTTAAAAGAATTCATATCCATCAGAGAATGAAAAAGTCTTCTGTAACACCCTTATATCTATTAGAAAAACCTTACATGATGTAAAAACTGTGCAAGTGTTTCATCTGCATTCTCCCTTTTTAAAAATTAGACACTGGAACACTTCCAAACACAGAATGCATTCCCCTCTCCAGTAATGGAGAAAGTGCTTAAAATATAATTTTCTATTCAGATGTAAATCATCTAGAAGCGGAATTTAACGCAATCTCTGTATAAAATATTCTGCACATGGGAAAAACCTCTTCAAAAATCTCTCCCAAAAAATTCAAATTTTGAAATATAGGCGCTGAATAAAATTATTTCAAAATTAATATCAGCAGTAACTTTACAATTTAAATTCTACACTGGTTATCATAAATTAAGGAAAAATCACAAAAATCGCGATTACAGAAAAAGTTACACGTAGAATTTTATGAAACTTACCCAAAATATACAACACATAGTAAGGTATCAAATAACATAAAAAGAAATTACCAGGCAATTATGGTAGTATAGAAATTAGCACATGTATACATCAATATGGAATATGATCACCTCTAGAAGCAATACAGCACATACAGCAATGTGTGATGCTTGCAATTATGCAGTCTATCAGTTTCATAGAAGCAAGAGCCATTGCTCTTGCAAAGCAGTTGCAAGCATGGCAAGGGTCGAAAGCTGCAAGGGTCGTAAGCACAGCAAGGGCTGCAGTTGCAAGCGCGGCGAGTGTATAAAGAAATATAGCTTCATCATCAGCTCACTTTAACTGCGGTAAACTTTTTCTAAATACAAAAAATACTTCTCTTAAGATAGTTATTTCAAGAGCCAGACGCCTGAGATAATAATTATAAAAAGATATATATGTATATATATATTTATTTTAATGAGTCCAGCTAGTAAATAAATAAAACTCAGTTATGGTAACAGTCTTGATATTTAAAACACAGATTTTGGATATCACTGTGTGCACCATGGCAGAAATCTGTGTAAATTCATTCCTATAAAATTTTTGAGAAATCATATTTAATCATTTCTATTCTATTCCCATTTTACATGTAGAGTTTCAGTTACTAATTTGATACAGCACAAAAACAATAAATATATAAAGCATTTTATGCATTTTCAGTCACTATCTGCCGATCAAATTTAAAGGACACCTACTATATCTATAAGAGACAAGAATAGGAATACTTGACTAGGAGCACAAACTAAACGGAGCACTAAGCAACAATAATCTTGAAGCAGGTTCAATAAGCTAAAAGAATAGAAAAGTATTTACCAGAACTCCATTCCTTTATCAACTCTTGCTCAAAATTAACTTTACAATTAACATAAACATGATTGAAAAATTTTAAAAAGGGGTTGTTAATTTTTACCATATTTTCATTTTTCAAAAATTTTTTACTTATAACCCTTTCAGAAGGAGCATCCCATATATGCATTACTTAAGGGGCGGGTGATCCATATGTGCATTTTTAACTGAAACATTTTTTAAAGACCACTAGATAGCATTCTGTATCTGTTATTTTTAACTGAACATAGTTTTAGAATCCTGACCTTCAGTTTGATCTGCTTAACTTTGGTATCAGCTGTTGCGTGGGAGGAGAGAAAGCACAATGTAAACAAACACAGCTTAGTTCTTTAACTCACCCTATGATATAAACATTCTATAAATATTCGCATTTCTGATGTCCCTTCAAATCCTTTCTTTATTCTTTTTTTTGCTACTATGTAGGGTCTTTTAGGGTTACTATGCATTCTGTTACATCTTGGTGTGCTTTTATTGCTTATATTACTTATATTTCCCTTTTTATTTCTTATTTCGAAAAGCCTTGTCTTCAGTTTATTATGGCAAGCAAGCATTATTTATAAGCGGAAAGATATACTCGCATGATAAAGGAGCCAATCAGTGACATAGACGAAAGTGATGATTCATTTTCTTGAATTAGAAAGTGTTATTTCTAGTGATTCTGATAAGGATATTTTGTCAGAGACTGAGCTCACTGAGTGCCTACCTCCCAGTTCCCATGAAAGATTTTGTTACTTAAATAGTTTTTCTTGTTAATTTTAAAGTTTAAAGTTTATTAATATATTTTAGCAATTAAATCTTTGGAATAATTTGAATAGTGCTTCTGAAAATTATTTCTCAAAGTAAGCAATTTTTTTATATGTTTTTATGTAGATTAAAGGGGAAAAAATAATAAATGCTAATTTTAGCACATATGATAGCCTGAGTTAATAACCTAAAATGGTACCAAAAATTATGAGATTCGGACTTATTAACCTAAAGTTAGGTTTAGCGATGCAAAATCCCTACCCTGTCAGATGATCTAGCTTACAAAGAGTTAGCTAACAGCTGGATCTTATTCCAGGGAATTTTCATTTATTTGAGCCCTCGAGAATTCCTTGAGTCTTAGCACTTCAGCAGTGAAGCATGGTGGGCAGCTATGGTTCCAATGAATCTGAAACTTTTTTTATGCTACTGTTATGTAAACACTAAAGTCAGATGCAAAGATGTTGAGAAATATTATATTTAGAAACAAAATATTTTCCCTACTCATCCACATGTGCTCAGTTGTGGTGGCAACAAGAAGTTTCAATTCAGCCTGAACAAAAATGTCCTTCTTTAATTTATTCATAAATTACTTTCTGCAGAAGAACTGTTAACAAAGATTCTAAAGTGTGAATTCTAAAATACAAATTTCCTTTAATGCAAACATTTTTTTATTTCGATTAGGACTAAATGTAAGGAAAAAATCAATAATTTTGCACTGATCAATCAGTCAATCGTATTATGCAGGGAAAAAATGCATTTTAATATATTTTTTTTAATTTATTATGAATGCAACACAGGAAATTTTTAAAATCAAGGCAGAAGATTCAACATATCATGAGACAAGTGAATCTATGAAAAAAGAGAATTTATATAATTTCATATATGAAGTTATTCATTAGTAATTTCTTTGTGATTATTAGGCAGATTTATAATATAAATAAGTGCAAGATGAAATGAACATCAAACATGTCAAATCTGCATTACTTTCTGATAATTACAGAATGTTAGGTCATCAGTATCTTTTCCGTCTGTAATTTCTTAAATACGTTCATGAATTATTAAATAGATGCATATAAGATTACCTTCTTCACTGCCTGAAAGTGGTACAGGTGAGCTGCCATTACACATTTCCATTGGAATATTATGTGTTTTTTCCAACATATTATTTGCATCTACCATATGTTGATTTAAAGGCTGAGGGTGCAATATTATTTCTTCTCGATTACTGGCTTCTACACTGTTAGTTGGACTCACATGAATAACTTTCACAGTAGGTGTTGTTAATTCTGGATTCTTATTCTTTTCCCTCTCTTCTAACTCAGCCTTGGGAAGAAAAATTAATCAGTATAATTCAATTAATTAGTCAGACATAAAATATTATTTATGTTACTTTTAAGGGGTACTTTTATTTAACAATATCTCATGCTACAGATAAAAATGTTATACAAAAGATAAAGAATTTCTGTTCACATCATGAATTAAACATAACATAATTTTATTCTGCTCATACTGGTATATCAGACTTTTCAATGTAGTAAACTTATTTTAGAAGATATAATTCACAAGTACTTATATTTTAGCCTCAGTTCCAAAATACTTATAAAAAGATATTAAATTCATATTTTGATAGATTTAAAAAAAGAATTTTTAATTTTAAAATCATAACTTAATTAATCAGTATATGTTTTCATTGCGATAAATCCAGCTCATCAGAAAATATAGTACATGAAATTACTTAAGCTTACAACTATTCAAGAAATTTTCAAATGACTTTTGTTCTTTCTATAATTTTTACATCATGCTTAAATAATCTACACAAAATATAAAAGTATTTAATAAATTTATGAATAATAAAGAAACAGCATTTTTAACATCTTTCCAATAACCATATCATTTTAAAAATTTGGAAAATTCTACCAAAATTGCAGATCTTTTCCATTACAGAACAACTTGCCAAACAATTTTTGATACTACCTGATTATCCGCTCTGCACCTCACTCAGAAAAGTCACCAACCTACTGCCAACTTATATTCTGCCCAGCTAATATGCAAATGGCAACAGCCATTTTGAAAGTAGCAGTATACTAGGAATTCCTTAAAAAAGGAATGAATTAATGTAACTAAACAGAGGAAACATTTGTAATAAACACTTATCTTTTTCAAAAAATCTTTATTTTTGGAGGCCCTATTGTTCTTTTTATGTACAAAGTGATCTGTTTTTGCTTTAAAAAAATGTTGGCATTGTGCATGCTATTGTTCTCTGGATGTTTACAATGATCCTTTTTTTTTTTTTTTTATAAAAAAATTTGGCATCATGTAAAATTTACCAGATTTAATCATCTGAGAAGTACAACTTCATCGAATGTGAATTTTTGCATTATCTACTGTAGGCCAAAAATATATGAAAAAATGCAACACTTTTCTTTTCATCAGCCAGCAAACTTCATACTTTCATTAAAACCTTTTATGGGGGTAAAAATGTACTCAAAACAAAAACAAATCAGAGAAATGACCATTGAATTTGCAGGTGGAAATCCGTGCTCATCTGCAATGCATGTGCGCATATCTGGACTGTCACACAAATACATTTAGCAATACAAATGTTATGAGTTGCCTATATGTGCTAATGTATTTCGGCAACACAGTTTATTGCCTCATAAATACTTCTGTAGGAGAGGGGTTGAGGATAATTTGAAAGAATCTAATTTTTTACAGAAAAATACATGCGCCAACATTGCTTATTAGCCAACATTAAACTAAATATGCTTTATCTGTTATGACAATGCCCTTGTTTTCAAAGTCTTATTAATGAAATACCTAAAGTAGCCTTCTGTTTCATTCTTTGTTTAATGAAATAAGATACAGTACAAAGTCTGAGGTCAGAACTTTGGCGATTCTGGATTTGGGGTTTTTCCGGATATTAGATCATCAATTTAAATCTAGTAAGATGCCATGCAGAAATTATACAATTAAAAATATAAAAACGTGATTCATGAAATAAAGCAGCATTTATGATCTAAAAGGTATCAAAATTTACAAAAAAAAAACTTAATATTTATTTGTTTATTTTCTAACCATTTCTCTCAATGTAAGTTGTTTAAGTTGCTTCATTTTTTGTGCTAACACTTTCTCTTTAATTTTATAAACAACCATAATTTCTTGCTCAGTTACAAAGTTTCCTGAAATCTTTAATTGCTTTATACCATGGCATTTTTTAAATTTGGTTAACCTACCTGTCAAATATGTGCACTCAGTTTTTAAGTTCATTTATTTCTTGCACATGCTTAAGGCTAATCTGAGTCCAGAATAAATAAACTCCCACATATACTTAAGGCTTACCTATGGCTGATGCGGTCTCTGCATGTCCTAAATCCGCTACAAAGTGCCTCCAAGTTCTAAATTCTTACTGCTCCTAAACTTTGGATCCCAGTGCTTTCTCTAAATTATAAAAATTCTATCACACCTTAATTTTGCCACTTGGTGCTTCTCCAAATTCCAAAAATTTTATCTTCCCTAAATTCTGCTGCCTGGTGTGGCCATAGGAGCTCTGACTCTGGTTCTGGGTTTATGTGAATATCATATCAATTATTCTTAACTCAAATAGCACTAAACGTAATTTTTTGGCCTATGAGTTTCACTAACAAAATCTATTTCTGGCATATATGAAAAGAAAGCTTTGTTAAATTTTTCGTCGTCAACATTTCTTAGCATATTTAACTTAAATCTGTAATTATCGTCAAGTGTAATGTCAGCATAAAAAGTTGCCATACTTTTGTTATTCAATTACTAATATATAAAAAAAAAATTTTAGACATTGCAGCATGAGTCATTACTCAAGTTGTCATACAATAAATAATGATTCGCCAGGTCGGTATCAGGGATATAAAATACTAATAGATGTAACCATGTTTCTATGTAGAATGTTTGGGTTTGAGATGTATGCCAAGCAGATACGCAGCTACGCAGCCAAATTATTAATCTGACAAATTTATGCGTAAATGATTTATTTCTTCAGTAGCAAGGTATTTTAGTTAGTGCTTAAGTGAAATTAAGAATCGGAACTCTCCACATGTTTTATTATGGAAGGAAAAATTAAATGCGCATGCGTAACGCATACCAAAAAAAAAAAAAGAACGTTTGTGGCTTTGAGGTCCGGATTTTGATCCTTCCGTATACTGGACATCCAGATCTCAGATTTTATGCTGTATATATGATAAGAAGAGATACATTGGATTTACTCATGTAGTCTTCCCCTCAGCTTTTTTAGTTCAAGGTTCTGTAATTTTTATTCATGTAACTTTTAACTTTTTCAAGACATTCAGAAAATGAGTTCCCCAAATTTTTAAAATGTATTCATCTGTATAGCAATTACTTCCACCTTACTATTTGATTTGTTTGTGGATTTTGGGTGCATGAGCAAAGAGGCAGTAATAGTGAAGAGTTTCAAGAAAACAGGAATATCTAATGCTCTTGATAATTCTAAAGATCATTGTGCATGGCAAGACAGACTAGTGATGAAGAAGATGAAAATGATAGTGATGATTTGCAAGCTGTAGCAGATGATAATTCCAACAGCATTAAATGATTTCGCGCCTAGAGAGTAGCAGTGGGCAACAGAAGTAACGGGTGAGATTCAGCTAACTTTAATCATTTCTTTTTTTTAATGTATAATAAGGAATTTAAATATTCGTATTTCTTCTTAAAAAATGCATTGTACTTTAACTACTCTTGAACAAACTAATTGGATGATAAATAAATCCATTTTGAATGAACTGGAGTATTCAACTGATATAACAAATAATGCATATAGTTAATATATTAATTAGCATTATAAGAAACAACTTAAAATTTTAAAGCTTACCCGAATAACATTACAAGGTTTAAAAGGATTTCCTATAACAACATCATCATCTTCTTCATGAGCATTACATCTTGCTTCTTCTTTGGCCTGATTTTCAGCAAGCCTCTCTCTTCATAAAATATCAAATGCATATAGTTAACATAAAAGACTAAAATATACCAATTCATACTATAGAATACCTTAATCACAACAAAAATAACTCAAAAAAAAAAGAAGAAGAAAATGAAGTACCTGTTTAATTTAATGCAACATAATTATATAAATTAGGATAATAATTAATAGAGATAAGATGCAGTATTGAATTAATGATCAAAATTTAAAATTATGTTTATTTCATCATTGAGACTACATTCAAAAACAGTTTAGCATGGCTGAATATTTTATTAGGTATAAAATTTTTAATTTATCCTATAAGTTTCATCTTTTTTCATCTTTAAAAGAGAACTATTCTAAAATTTATTGCATAGTAACTAAACCTTTCTTCTCGAATTCTTCGCACACGTTGCATCCTTTCCGCTTGTTCTTTTTCCTCTTGCTTCTTTTGCTCAAGCATTTCTTTCTCAACTCTTTGATGCAGTTCATCAAAATCTCTTGAGATGAGACCAATCAACCAATTAAATCCTTCCTGTATTCCAGGGTCCTTTATCTTTGCTTCATCATATATGGCACATGATGCTTCCTTAAATATTTTAAAGAATAATATGATTAGCTAAGAAACACTTTTGCAGGTTTGAAAAGAAAAGAAAGAAAAAGAAAAGAAAAATTCAAAAAGCCAAAAAAAAATTAATAAAGTCAAACCTAATTAACGATATTAAAATGTGAAATAAAATTAAAACATAATAAAAATGCAACAGTATCCCATGAAGAAATGTAGATAAATCATCCAAGATAATTTATAAAATATTAAGACATTAATTTAAATCTAAAAGATCAGAAACAAAGTCAACATCTGTTCTTTTGTGATATATAAAAAGTGCATAGAAGTACAAATCAAAAGAAGGAAAGCTATGACCTAGATTAAAACTGAAATAATAAGATATAAAAATACGTGGTAACATTTCATCGATTTTGTATTGAAAACTAAGTACCTAATTTTTAAAACATTGCAGTAATTTGACTGTGTTTCTAAAATAAAACATTCTACTCAATATTTCTGATTTGGAGCCATATGTCTAGTTGTCCCACTGTGCATAATTATGTACTTGTACATCATATTTGATTCCATATGGTCTATAACAGATAAGCAATATGATACTAACTATTAACAGAATTAGACTGCATTTAAATAAGAAATGAATACGTGCAATAATAGCAAACAAATTTTAATGAGATCTAGCAGCATAACAAGACAGGAATAAACATCTGAGATACCAGGATTTACTGCATACTGTACAGGTGGTACTGATCCAGTGAAGCATCCTACAGAAGCTCCATGCAAACTTTTCAAAACATTGATCATGCAGTTATTATTTAGAAGAATTTGTAGACTTATTCACGACAGTTACTGCTCACAAATATCTTATATTACTATCATCACATTAATATATGTCAAGAGAAAAGTCTGAATGCATCAAATCACATTTGCAGCAACAACAGATGGCTTATAAATACAAGAATATAGTTTTTATAAAATTCCTATAAAAAGAGTATTATAAACATGAACCGGGGGGAAAACCCTCTAAAAATCGTATACAAAATTACTAATAAAATATTTTTCCTAAAAAAATTCAGAATTCCTATAGAAAGAATATTATAAACATGAACAGAATGCAAACAGGCATTTTTTTTTAATTTAATGTCCCATTGATCTGTATGACTAATAAATAAATAAATAAACAAAAATAAAAGGGAGAGAAAAGAGGTGAAATCAGAAATATGGGTAGAAGAAATCAAATACAGAAAATGAACTTCAGTAGGACACATATTAAGAATGCCAGCTAAGAAGATTTAAGAGTGACACTGACATGAGCCTTTAATGAAAAGAAACCAAAAGGCAACTGAAACTGACTTGAAGGAGAATGCTGGATGAAAGGAAACAACTGGATAGTATGGGTGGAGAAAGCATTACACTGCAAGCAACAGAGAACAAGACTTACGGCCTCAGGTTTACGAAAACTAGTATGAAAAGAAAATGGTGGTGATAAATCTAACACACCTGGAAAACAAAGCACCTTTTCAATTCCATAACGCATCCAGAAACTTCTAAAGCATAAAAGTAAACGTTTAGACCAGTGACTCTCAACCTTTTTCTGATGCAGCACACTTTTAACGATTTCAAAACTTGGTGGCACACAAAGAAAAAGATAAGTTGTTTATTTACCTATAATACAATGTGTAAAATAGTTTGCGATAATAATTTTGAATGAAAAATAAAATAAGATGTACTACAAAAACAGCAGTATGTTTATTAAGGGAATAATTACAAGTTAATAATGATGCTTTTAATGAGAAATTTTAGTTTGATGTTTTTTGATAACTTTACTCATATTTGGTCATAAAAATGACAATACTACTCTCATATCGTCTTCTACATTTAACAGTCTCGATCTTTTATTCGCTTTTATGTTGGTTAATACTAAAAATCCGAATTCACACAAATAAGATGTAGAAAATTGTAATAATATTTTTAAAGCTTTTCCATCATGGGATAATCGCATCTAATGATAATCCAAAATGAAGTAACTGATTCTTCTGAATATTTTAAAATTAAATCTCGATTATCAGAAAGTGAAATTAGTTCCTCCTCTTCATTCAGTCAATGAAGTCAATTCAAATCAGAACTTCTCAATTTAAATTATACGCTGAACATATGCGAAAATGCTCCGAATTGCGCTCTCCTGCAGAGCACCCAAATCAGCTTGGATACCACAACTGGCACGCTTATTAATGTCATCAAAACCAAATTTCGCCAATTCTCGTGTGTACCGTATACTAGGATTAAACCCATTATAAACTTTACTATATACATTCCTAAAATTTGGCGGCCCACCTTAAGAATTTGGTCATGGCACAGTGGTTGAGAATCACTGGTTTAGACAGTCATATTCAATTGTAGACACTTTTGTTAAAATAAAATGCCCCCTTTCCAAAAATTGTACCCAAATATATATCTTGTTGTGCACATATGAGTTCATTACAGATTGAATGCATACATAATTCATGATAGCTTGATAAAATTTATTTTACCAAAAGAAACACTTCACAGTTCTGGAACTTTCCACAAAAATATTTGTATAGCTATTCACAGTATCACAGAGTACAATCCATAATTACACTTCAAACTACTATGAACATTGAATACAACAATATGGAAAGAACATATAAAAGGCAAAGCTAACATTAAGATATCTCAGTATTTTGTAGTTGACTTGGAACTAACAAGTGAGAGCAAATACTCTCTCCAATCTTATATAGTTTTCATATGGCCACTGAGAAATCTCTAGTACTTCTTGAAATTACTGAAAGACATATGAGGGTCGGACATGGTTACAGCTACATATGCAATCAATTACAGTTATTCAGTTGAATTACGGTGATAGAAGGACTGGACAAAAATGTTGCCAACAGTTGCCAAGTCTGGTGACTCTTGGCGATTTCTTGCCAAATTTGGCAACAAAATTAGTCATCAAAACTGCTCCAGCTTCGCAATATCTCCCCAAAATAGTAAGACAGCCATTCACTCAATATTAAATAAACTTGCCCTGCCCCATATTCTTATTTTTCTAGCAAGGCATAACCTCTTTAGACTTTCATGTTACATTATTCAAAGGAAAAAAAAACTATAATTTCACTAAAATTATTTGTTAGATACAAATTCATAACCCTTGCTCCCTTCCAAAGGTCTGCACATTCCAGGCAGTACATTCCCTACAGAGGAAGACATACTTACAGCAATGGAAAATCAATGCTATACTGCTATACTAAAATAATAATTTTAGTAAATAACACAAAATGAATCAAGTACTATATCAATAAATAAGTGCATAAATTTACAAATTTATATACCAACAAGACCATGGCCTTAGTATGCTATTTACATTATATAAACTATGGGGACTACACACTACAGCCATAGTATGGAGCTAGCCTGTCGTAATGAAACTTTAGGCTTAGAATTAGACAACTTGTTGATCGGCAGTCCTAAGGTGACTGTAGTTTAGGAGAAAGTCTTTTCTGCTGAATTTGATTCCATAACCACACATTGTCACCTTCATTGAATGAATATCCTGATGATTGTATGCTGTATTGTGTCTTCATCTTCTCCATCACCAAGTTGATTCGCTCTCATGCAAAATTGTGCATCACTTCAAACCATGCCTGGAGTTCATGAATGTACTCCTCAGGCATGAAGGTGCAACCAAAGGGCGACCAAATAACAGATCACAAGGCAGACGAAGGTCACTAATGAAGAGCATCTGGTATGGAAAATAGCTGGTAGTCTAGCAGACAGCACTGTGATAGGCCTGTGAAAACAGAAATAACTTCTTGTCTCAGTCCTGTTGGTTTCTAGGAGCCCCCAGCAAGAATTTATTAAGGATATATATATGACTATCTCAATGAAGGACCATGTTCTGCTTGTAAAGCTTTTTTTACAAGAACAATGACTGTGCATCAGTAGTTCTGTAGAAGTTCTGGACACTCATGGATATGACTTTCTTGATTACTATTCAAAACTAATCCTTAGATATTTTTTCCTTCAAATATATTGCCTTGATTGTTTATACATATTTCAAGTTCCACATATATGCTCTTAGAGATGCTAGGAAAAATATTATTGAAAATATATGCATAGACTGGCTAGCTAGCTGAAAGTGTTTTTAAAATGAAGACATAAATAAAGAGGATATAATTTTAAAAAATTATGTTGAGAGATGCCTTTACTGAAAAACTATCTAAAATACAGCTGTCTTGTACTTAAATTTTAGGATGAAAAAAATTAGGTCTGTAAATTATTTTAGTTGTTTAGTTAAGGCCAATATAGATCAGAATAATGAGATGGAATAAAATAACTTACCACCCTTGTAGGGCATTTCTGTTCATTAACCAAAACTTCTAAATCAAGTCGATTGACAAGCTCTGCTTCATCTAGCGCACCAGATATATCTTGCTTATTAACTAATCTAGGTAATTAAAATGTTTAATGTCAGCATATTTTTTATATAGATAGATTTTATATAGATAAAAAATATTAAAATAATCATGAGTTTCTGTAAATACTAGTAAAAATAAATACAAAATTAACTTTTTACTGCTTAAGACACCGTGTATCAACATAATAAAAAGTAATGCATATTATAAATTACTTCATATATGCATTTCCATTATTTTACTTCCCATTATCACATTAGCGTTCATTTCAACATTATGAAATTTTTTTACCTTTTCTATATTTTTACTAATATGAAAAAGGTTAATATTTCTGTTTTTGTGCAAAAAATTAAAACTGAGCTGGATAGCTGTATTAAAACTAATTACTAATGAAGCATAATTTGATTTGTCATTCAAATGACAATAGTGCATTTCTTAAAATATTTAAAAAAAAACATTATAGATCTTAAAAACACTTTGGTACTTTTGATGGCAAGAAAATTAACAGAATACTTAATGTTTGAATAATAACTTCTAAGCAGTAATTTTATTAATCACTATTTTCATTTCTTATTGTTTATTAGTAATTATATTATTTATAATGAATAAAAAATGTTCCTAATGCCTTATATCAAATATTTTTAACTATAAAACTGTTCTTAACAATTTAGTGCCATCATAAAAGAAAATTATCATACCTGCTATTAACTGCGACAATTGATTGCCAAGAGAAAACTAATCCTACTTAACCCCTAGCATAGTCAACATAACCATTCCAAACAACAACTGTTTTGAATATGTGCATTGCCTGTTGATTTATTGCTTGTAGAAGTTAGTGCACTGTTACTTTTCAGCAGAGACTTGCCTGTGGCGACATCTACAGATCGAATCAGAGGTGCAATGCGAGAGTCTTACGTTGGCCTTGGATTACAGAACTTGAGTCTGTGTCAAGACAGTGGAATTCTTTACCAGTAGGGTAAAAAAAAGCTCTTGTGCACTAACTTCAAGAATTAAAACTCTTTCAAATTTATGAGGTTGGCTGGCTCCACAGCTACCCTAAATATTTTCATCCATTTCTTATATCCTCTAATGGAAGGAAATTCTTCAGCCTACAAATAAATAAATGGCACTGTTCTCAGAAATGTTAGCAGGGTATAATAAAACTAATTTCCAAAATGAAGTTTTCCTTCCTGTAACTTTTAATGGTGAATCTTGAAACTGCTTTCATCAATAATGTAAGTCCAAACTTATCAACTTCACCGGAATTTTCCAGATCTTTAGATCAGTAGTTTAAATCCAGTAAAATGACATGTAGAAATTATAAAATAAAAAACATGAAACAGTCAGTTATGAAATAATACACATTTACAACCTTATGGAAACGAAAATTTACCAAAAAAAAAAACTCAAAATTTATTTGTTTGCTTTTTTAAACATTTCTTACAATATAAGTTGTTCAAGGTGTTTCGTTTTTTGTGCTAATACTTTTCTTTCATTTTACAGATAGACAAAATTTCTTATTCAGTTACAAAGTGCCACTGTTCAAATCCAATAACTGCCAAATCAAGAATTCCCATTGAATCATCAATACAGATTTTTTTCGTTCTCAGAAACTTTTCTGCTTATTTCTTTACTATTTCTTCTGGATTTAGAAGCATACTCCACATTTTGCCAATTGTTAGTTGATTGATAGTTGAGGCACTGTCATTGCAATAGAAATGTTATATAATTTTTATTCATTATTACTTCTTCACATTTTTTCACAAATTCGATTAACTTCCTTTTTGTTTGTGATATCTGAAAAAACTCACATTTGAGGCTGTCATCATAAAACTTAGATAACATCTGCTAAATACTATTGCCAATGAATCGTGAGACTGGTGAGGGATGTGTTGCTCCACTAAATTTGTCTTGTTTCTATCATGTGCTAACGAAGTTAAGCCTCAATTATATTAGTTTAATTATTTACTATACTTACATAAATTTCCTGCATATGCTTGAGGTTTAACTGGGTTCTGAACACATACTTAAAATTTATCAGAATAACAAATCAATATTTTAATTCAAACTGCATTATGTGTAATCTTTTGATCTATGAATTCCTTTGTTTCTGCTTTATTGCATATGGAAAGAAATTTCTATTAAATTTCTCTTTGTCAACACAATAACGCTTCTCAGCACAGTTATCTGTAATTGTCACTAAGCACGATGTCAACATAAAATGTTTTATTATGCTGCTGGTATTTAATTACTAACATTAAAAAAAAAAATTGTTTTAGACATCAATGCATGAATCATTTCTCAAGTTACCATGACTTGACAGTCATGTGGTTAGAAAAGCAAAACAATGATTTGCCAGGTTGAAATCAGGGATGTAAGTTACTCAGTAGGTGCAAAATCACTGATGAATTTTTCAGCGTTTGGTTTTCAGATGTATGCCAGTCAAAAAGGTGGCTATGAAGCCAAACTATTGAACATACAGATATAGGCTAATAAATTACAGTATTCCTTCAACGTGGATGTTTTTTATTTAGCTCCAAAGCAAAATTAAGAATCTCTCTAGATGTTTTATTATGAAAAAATAGCTACATATGCGTTAAATATTAAGCATGTGCAAGAACAACACACTGTTCTCAGTATCCATTTCTTTCTCTCTTTTCACAAAAAAATTTTGGAAAAAAAAAACAAAGAAAATTGCTAGTAGTCTGAAGGTCCAGACATTTATGTCCAGATTTCAGACTTTGTAGTGTATACTGCATTTCGGTACATTCTAAGCTTTTGTATTTGGATTTGAGACATACGGCAATCAAAAAGGTGGCTATGGAGCCAAATTATTCAGCATACAGATTTAGGCTAATAAATAACAATATTTCTTCAATGCGGAGGTGGTTTATTTAGTTCCAGAGTGAAATTAAGAATCTCTCTACATGCTTTATTATAAAAAAAATGTCTACTATGTATATGTTAAGCATTAAGCATGTGAAAGAACAACATACTGTTCTCCAAATCTATTTCTTTCTCTTTTTGCAAAAAAATTTTGAAAAAAAAAAAAGAGAAAAGAAAATTGCTGGTGATCTGTAGGTCATTGGACATTGGGATTTCAGACTCTATACGGTATCCTGATTTCATGGGGATTTCAGAACATTCTATTTTGAGGCAAAATGACTTTTTCTCTTAGCATTACTTTGAGTTCACCTAGAATGAAATTTAAGAAAATTCTGCAGCAAAGACTGCAATAAAATAATTATCTACATATTTCTTTCTTTCTGACATTTTCCTTTTCTTAAATTTTAATTAAACAACAAATATTTTTATTGATTAAATGGCAATAATTAATATTGTGAAAAGAAGCAAAAGAGCTGCGTAATTTGTGGTCGCTTTGTATTTTAACAAAGTGCTAGCTTTTAGTATCTTTATAATTCCTATTCATTTTATACCACATATACATATCTGAACAAGCATAATTAAGTTCTAATTTTTTTAAGAAAAGTCCTGAAGTTTTTTAGGGACTTAGTTTTAAACGTCTAAGATTCAGATTTTGAACACATTTTTTAGGTTCTATGCTGGGATAGTGAGTCATAACTGGCTTTTTTGAATACTTAAATAGTTCTTCTTTTCTCATTAGAATGATTTTTACTTTCTTATATGATTTTTTTTAAATAATTCTTTTAGGTCCTACATATACAAAAAAAAAGTTCCTCTAATTTTTTAATGCTTCATTGTTGAATTTTATGCAAAAGAAAGATCTATTTTAGAAAAGATATATTAGACTAATTATTTATTTACATGTCCTTTTTTAACTTTCCTGCAGTTCATGCGTCAAAAAAATTTCAAGCATTAGATTTAACAATATCACTGATGTTCTTAAATCTAACATAAAAACTTTTACCTCCAAGATTTAACTGCATCCAAGAAACTTTCAGATACAAATTAATCAACTAGTTTGTTTGACTTTTGATATTCACATTAAATATACTAGACATACTTCTCCAATAGTAAATATCTATTAACTTACAAAAGCATTGGCTTTCCAGCAATCTTTTCATTCTTTAAAACATTTCTAATTTCAGCCTTGCACTCCTCTAGACGCTGAGGATCACTAGCATCAACCACAAAGATAAGGCCATGAACCAATGCATAGTACTTTTTCCAAATACCTCGTATTTTAGGCCCACCTCCAAGGTCATAAATGGTGATATTGTACTTCCCATGTTTCAGAGAAATGCTTGAAAATCCAACAGTGGGAACAGCATCTGCTGTTGATTCTAGATAAAAATAAATAAATAAACACTTTTACTTATTTTTTCCACCAAAGTAAACAGTAAATTCCATTATAGTATAACGTATTTTCACCAACCTTTTTGCATGCCTGCATGGTGTAAATGGAAGCACACTCAACACATATTCGAGAGGTCTAGGGTTTGAGGGACGGAAAGGGCACTGCATATTTGTCACCTTCCTACATCGATATAACCTAATGACTCTACAATGGCGCCTAAACTAAAAGGTTATGGATCATAATTCGTCACCACCAGGATTTGGCAACTGGATCCCTTAAACCCAGTTGCTCTTTAAAAAAGGAAATACATAAGGCATTTTCTTCCTCTTTTCTGCATGCCTTCGTGGTGTAATTGAAAGCATACTCAATGCGTATTTGAGAGATTCAGGATTCGAGTCCCAGCAAGGGCACTGCATTTTCTTCAGTTTCCTGACTTCAAAAAATTTTAAATGGCTCTATAAATGGTGGTCGAACTATCGGTCTCTAGCCGCTAATCACCGTTCAAAAGGGAAAGTATATAATGTACTTTCTCCCTCCTTTCTGCAGTAAATGGAAGCACACATGACATGTATTCGGGAGGTCTGAGTTCAAATTCCAGCGAAGGCAATGCACATTTTTCATGTCTCCAGCATCAAAAAACCTAATGACTCTACAGTGGCATCCGAACTAAAAGATGGCAGACAATAATTCATATTTTCTCCCACCTTTCTTCATGTCTTTGTGGTATAACTGGACGCACACTCAAAGCATATCTGAGAGGACCAGGGTTCGAGTCCTGGGCAAGGCACTGCACATTTTTTATGTCTCTTGCTTCAAAATAACTTAATGACTCTATAATGGTACTAAATGCATTTTGTTTTCATATTAACAACATCACAAAAGTAGGACATTTCATTATGCAATTCCTTTTAGCTAATTAAACTGCACATAATTAAACTTGATCAGTGCATTTTCCTTTTATAATACTTTTTTAAAGATTCAGCAAAAGAATATAAAAAAAATATCTACTACTCCCTCTATGACATTTGTAGAAGAAAAACACAAAAGGCTCCAATAATAGCTTAGTCTGCCTTCATAGGTCCAGAAAATAGAGCTTGCTTTTAATTAATATATTTCAACACTTTTCACTGCTTTAATTTATGCAAAAGATATAGTAGATAATAGTTACATTATACAAAAAGGTAATATAGCATAATATATCATTTTTAAAAAGATATAAAGTTAATTTACATAGACATGTATAATATATAGACTGACCTACTATGTTCAATAAATTATCTTATAAAAATAAATGGAAGAGCACACTGTTCTTGTTCATATTTAGCCATAACAAGGTTCTCCTTTTCTAAAAACAATTTTTTTTAATGCAATGTCTTATCAATTCTATATGTGCATTATTCTTTTGCAACAATAAAAGCCTTTTGGAGCATATCATGCTGATTTCTTGTGCATAATATTTTTGTATTATTACTCGTACTACATAACTAACATATTAATACATATTCAGCCAATCGTCTCCCAAAAGACAATTCCATTATCTCTACTCTTTTATTATCCAGATGGACTGCGGGTCTAGATAAATAAATTTCTACTCCAGCAAAACTACCAAAAATCTTCAAATCATACAAGACTGAGGTTGCACTTACCTTACATAACAGCAATACCATAAAGTTAATTTGAAAAAGTTCATATAAGTCGAAAGAAATAATAATGTTGTGTAGTTGGCATTATATTTTGGAAAAAAGTCAAAAAAATTACCTCCTCCAATGATAACATTTGCTAGTTAAGCATATTTTGGGAATTATGGCCCAATAATTGCTTATTTAGCTATCTTATTACCAAGAACCCTGCTCATAATTCATCACAGAGGAAAATGACAATCACACTAGTATGGTGGGAAGGTAGACAATATATGTACAGTTTAGCCTTACAAAGAAATTAAAACTTATAACCTCAGTTTCAAGCTTGCAATCAGACTCCCTTAATCAACCTTACCATACATTGTTTGGAATTAACAGGTATGGTTAATTTTTTTAATGTACATCATATACTGCACTTAATAATATACTTTTTTAATATACAAGAGTAACAGCTTCAAATACTAGCTGATGGTGCTGTATTTAATAGTTTTTAAAGATCTAAAGAGACAAGATGGATGAAAAAGAAAATTTTAAATGTTGAAGTAGCTCTAAAAGAGAAACAATTAAAATGACAATCAAACTTAACAATTAAAAATTGTTTAAGCAAAACTAAATGATACTACTCTATTCTGTGTAGCACAGGAATTATAAAATGAGCAAAAGCTAAAATTGTTATGCACTTAAATTCAACATAACTTCAGTTTACAAACAGACTAGATTAATTCTGTAGTGACTATTCACTAATTCCATGGCTTGTATTTATAATGTCATCAAAGGAAGGAAATAGCAGCATAAAAACATTTCTGGAAAAAATGGTCCTCAAAAATGCCTTTTCGAGAAAGTTCCATAATGTTTCTGACTCGCTGTAAAAATTAATCACCCACCAATTTCCTGTTGAAACTAACAGCTTGTATCTTTGGTTCTGCATGACCTATTTAGACAACTGAAACATGCATCTAGATAAAATTAAAAATAGTACAAAACAGTTAAACAAATAAAGATGCAAAAATAAAATTATGAAGTGTAAAGTATGCAAAATATGTAATAAATAATCATAAAATTACAATAAAATTATGTATAAAATAAATAATAATTAATAAATAAAAATATATTCGAACAACATAAACATAAAATGAAATGAAAATCATTAAAGAATACAAATAAATAAAGACAAAGATACAAATAAATATAAACAAATGTACACAAATATTTATATAAATTACCACAATAGTATGTATAGCATAATAAATAATAAAATGTTGTAAGAACTGAAAAATTAATATTAATTTTAAAATAATTAAAACTAATGAGTAAGAAAACATTTATATATTTCAAAGACTGAAACACAGTAATGCAGAAATCATAAATAACTGATATACAAAATGTATATAAAAGTTTTCTTTACCTCCAACTAAATGCTTTGCTGTGCATGTTTTACCAGCATTATCAAGGCCTATCAGAAGCAAAGTTATCTCCCTTTAAGAAAAAAGTAATAAATACATTTTTTCAAATTATGGGTGACATACAAATAATATAAAAAAATTTACGCATTTTCAATAATATACAAAACAAGTTTTAGTTAAAAAAAAAGTCCCCTTCCAAGTAAAGATGCATTGTTACCAGACATTTTAAAACACTGTTTTTTTTAGTTCAACTAGCTTCCAAAAGTTAAGTATGGGATGGTAAAATCTAAAAAATGGAAAAGCACAACTTTGATTAACAACAAATTGCACATAAAGATAGCAAATGTGTTTGTGCATAAAAGAAAACAAACACTGTGTACAAAGATGAAAACAATATTCAATTTTCGTAAATTGCAAAATGATGTCACATTTGGATCATTGATAAATTGATGTTTAACACAATGAGCACAGAATCAATCCCTGAGGATCAACAGTGAAATGTTCATTTGGCCAGTGTCAGTCCCTCAAAGTTAAATAAATGTAGTAATTTCAGTGAAATTTTTTAAAGCTTATTTAAAAATTATTTATTTTTTAGAAGTTTTTTTGGCAACATGGACACTTGTAAAAGACACATATTTAGTTAATTACCTTCTGAATCAAATCAATCATTTTGGTCACTAGTTTCATTAGCATTTATGCCACAATTGTTACTGTAAAGCTGTGTTGCGTGGTCTAATGAATTATCATCTTCCAATGATGACAACCATAATACTCGACGATGTCAACATTTAGATGATACAAAATAATTCACTCAATTTATCACTATTTTCTTCTTTTCTGAACATTTTTGGTTTTATAGGCATAAATATCTGATCATTACTATGAACCCTAATTTAATATATTTAGAGCCATCAGGAAAAGAATAAAGCAAGGAAGCACAAATCTTGTTCATTAACAATGCAATATAAACTCTCTACAAAAAATATTTATACATTTAAAGAATTCATCTCAACTTCAAAACTTAAAAAATATCTAATTGGAGAACTGCAAATAATAAAAAAGGTGCAATCAATGAACATAGAGTGGATCTAAAATACTATATAGAACATGTACATTCCAAAATCTAGATGAAGTACCAGGTGGCTCAAAATAAACCAAAGAAAATTAGGTCTTCCATGTCTGGTTTGATTTATCTTAGACTACTCAATATATTGCTTGGTTAATCTGTCAACTCAGACTACATACATGATGTCATTTGTATTAGCAAATCAGACCCTTGAAAATCCTCTAATGATAGTCAAACAAAACAAGCAAGGTAATATCACTCACTACCTTAAAAAAAGTAGGCTAGTTTTTCTCACGAATATGTATTGCACGAAGATTGAAATGATGATATACTTAGACTATATTGTAACTTGCAGCCCCAAGTATGACGTTCCCATAATCATCGTAAAGGCACACATTATAACAGCCTTGAAAACTCTGTATTGAAAGGTTTCCACTTTTTGATTAACAAATCAGGATATGTCATTTATTTTACAACTGCTAGCAAGTATACACAGTCCAGTCACATTAATGTGACCATCTGTCAAAAGCCAGAATAACCACCTTT
>KK118970.1:0-12628 GCA_000611955.2 Stegodyphus mimosarum
AAAAAAAAAAAAAAAGAGCTCAATAATTATTTGTTTGCATTATTAAGCATTTCTTTCAGTGTAAGCTATTTAAGTTGCTTTTTTAGCCCAAAGGGCATCAGCCCAAAAGGGCTATTAATTTCATTTTGGTATTTTGCATTGGTTCACTATGAATGGTGTTTCACTTTTCAAATTGTTACCGCCAAATATTAGAGCCCTGCTTTATATTTAAAGAAATTAAATAAGGAAGAACCTGCATGAATGAATGCATGTTTCTTGCACTGTGAAAAACAACGGCACCTAGAGACATCGAATTTTGAATAACATAGTCCTCCATTCGAATATGGGCATCTGGAAGCCTGAATTTAGAATTTGTTTTATTATCTGTTTCCTATTTTGTAAAACTAATGAATTTTATTAAGAAACTGAAAGATTTCAAAGCGAGCAGTGGCAGCACTGTATGGGGAAAAAAAAAGTGTTGATCTCCATCACGTGAGACTGTGTATTGGAAATTCTGAAGATATTCTGTTTTTAAACTATTTTGTGATGCTGCTGTTGAATTGAATTTTATGGTTGATATGTGAAGAACATAATTTATTAATAAGTAAAGGTAATGCACAAACGTTAAAAAAAGCTAAATATGTATAATTTATATTTTAATATGAAAGATTTCAGTATTTTTTTTTTTAGTCCAAAGGGGCTTTGTTCCTTGAAGGACTGCTGTTTTCGTTCTTCGGTTTTGTGTTGATTCACTACAAATGTTTGATTCACTTTTTAAATTGTTGCCACAAAATGTTATATCCCTGTCTTATATTTCAAAAGATTAAAAAATGAAGAATCTGCATAAATGGATATATATTTCTCCAATTGTGATAAAACAATGGTACCTAGAGCCATCCAGTTTCGAATAACGTATGTTTCACCGGAATATGCGCATCTGGAAGCCCAAATTTGGAATTTGTTTTATTATCAATTTCATATTTTGCAAAACTTTAATGAATGTTTGATGAACAAACTGAACGATTTAAAAGCAAGCAATGGCAACACTCTACGGAGAGAAAAAAAAAAAGCTTTTTATCTCCAGCTTGCGGAACTGTGTATTGAAAATTCTGAAGATATGCTCATTTTAAAATTATTTTGCGATATTGCTATTGAATTGAATTTTATGGTTTAAAGTGCAAATAACATGATATTTAATAAATAAAGGTAACACATAAAATGTTAAAAAAATGCTCCTTTGGACATATTATTTTTTTTTCTTTCACTAATACTTTATATTTAATTTTATGGATAGATACAGGATTTTTACAAAGTTCCATTTTTTAAATCCTATAATTGCAGTGTCGAGAAATTCTACTAAATTATCAATCAAAATTTTTTTCATTCTTAACAATCTCTCTGTCACTTTATTCACCATTGGTAGCGATATTTTCTGGTTTGGTACAAATATTGCTGTCTGTTAGTTGATTGATTGTTAGGACATTGTGCAGGGTTTGTACGGTCCTTAAAAGTCCTTAGGTTTTTTGAAATCGATTTTTGGTCCTTAAAAAATTTCAGCCAGAATCGGCGGAAGGTCCTTAATTTTAATCATCTGAAATTTCTGTCTCTTTTTACGACTGCCATTTTGAGCGTGAATTAGCATTTTGGAAGAATATTTTTTGCGATTTACTGACATGTATGGTTATCTTTTGAATGGGTTCATGGGTTATAATTTGTTTTTATTTCTAATATAAGTGGTGAGATACTCGAGTTTCTAAGCAAGAAGTGAACCGTAAGCATTTCAAAACTCATTTTTTTTTCTAATGAAAAGCTCTTAAACAACTTTTAGCTTTTGGTAATGTGAATTCTTTTATTTAACGGCTCTAAATTTGGCGACTTATCAGCATTTTGGTGATTTTAAGATAAGTTTTTATAGAAAATTTTTAATTCCGAGATCTGGGAATTTTTTGACGATTTTTTTTAAAACATTGTACTATTGATAAATTTTATTCAAGTAATGGTAATATATTGAAACTATATTTAAAAAATAACATTAAAATAAAACATTTTTTTTTATCTGTCATATTATATAGTTCCATTTTAACAACTTATTGTACAATATTTTGAATCTGAAAAATAAAGAAGCTGTAATGCTATAAAACACAGTTTGTGCAATGGTTCTAAATAAAAGGAAAATTCGCTATGTAATTAATTTAAAATGTCTTCCTTTTAATTTTTTCTTAGTAGGAGTTTTTCCCATGTAATTATCTCAGAATATGCATCAGTTTCCTCTATAAAATTTATTTTACACTTTTTCCCACACACTTTTCCACACACTTTTTGTTTTCAAAATAATTTTGGCTTTTGGCTATTACAGAATTGGTAGGGATAATTTTTCTTTAGGATTTTAGACACTGCACCTTGGAAAGTCTAGAAGGATTTGAAGGCAAGATTTATAGACCCACGATTCTAGAAGATTCTAGTAATATGTGACAAAATGAAAAATGTTTGCATGTTATTAACACATAATGGACGTATTTTACAGAAAGTTTGCAATGAATTTCCTACTTTTTGGAGAACGTCTGGAAAAACAATGAAAACATAATATTTGAATGTTTTTTCATATGTCTTCTGAACTAAAGAAATAAAAGTTGCAACCTTTTCTATACATTCTATATGAATTTAGTTTTTTTTGGAATAACAGAAATCCTTAATTAAATCTAAAAATTCTAAAGTGAAAAGGAAATGTGTTGAAGAAAGGAACTGAATACATAAAGAAAATTATTCTTCAAAGATATGTACATTTATTATTATGTAAAATACCCAGTTATTTATGATTTCCCATTTCTATTTCCTCATGTGACTGAGCCAGCTTAAATTTAAATTAAATTGTATAGTCTTGGACCACTAATCTACATTTTTAGTTTGAATTTGAGTGCTCTTGTTTAATTACATCACCATGAGCTGTAATTGATTTTGTTAGCATCAGAATATGCCTTTATGTTCTAAGTTATTTTTAAATAAGAGGCTTATTTAAACCTTTGTCTGACATTGTAGTTACTTTCAGACATAGCAATAATTTGCTTCACGTCTGTCGGGAGGTTTTGGACTATTTAACTTTTATCAGATCAAGTAAACCCTCATAGCTATATTGTAGAGAGGTTGGCAAGTTAGGAGATAAAGGACACAGAAACTAGTGAAAACACTCTCTAGGGTGTGCGTATTGAGACAATTTTCTGGTTGTTAGAAAAGATGCTTAAAGAGAAGGAAAATCGATTTAAATTAGCCAAAATGTCTGGGAAGGCTTCACATTAAAAAGATACATAAATATTTTGTTGAGTGTTGTTGTTACAAAACATAAATGTTTTGTATAGCTTTTGATATGTAATTACCCTAATATCGTTTAATAAGCAATGTCATAAATTACATGTATTTTAAACTGTGAAATTTTATTAGATTGGGATTTTAATAGGGCTTTTTTAACAAATATTGTTAAAAAATAAATAAAATTTCATATTCGCTATGTAAATCCATAATGACTAAAGATCTACCTACCTAATTTAATTATTTATAACTAACTGCTTACCCTTAAAAATTATCTTTGCATATTAAAGCGAGTTATTGCCTTTCATTAATCCTTACCATGGTCACAAGATAAAACAAAAAAGTGTAAAAATTCATGTAAAACTTATTCTTTGCATCTAGTGAGACTTAATACAAAACAACTTATCACCTGTGGTGCTTTAGTAGGCTTATTGGAACCTTAAATTATATTAACTGGGTTACAATCCCTGGAACTCTACCCTAAACTAACTGTGAAGGGTTACAACACTAACTGTGACAGACAGAGCCCAACTAACTTTCAAAACTTGACAACCGTACCTACATCAGGCTTTTTTAGGTTTATTCTAATCAGCAGGTCTCTCTTAGGGAAGCAGCAGTGGTGACAAGGGATTTTTTTGTTATGAATCATTCTGATTATGATCTTACTTCTCATTTTAATCTATGCCGCTTAACATAAAATCTGACTGCTATTTACTAAACCTGTAGACTGTGCAAGTATGTGACAAAAATTAAACATTAAAAAAAAAAATATTGCTACTTGATATATTTTATAAGGTTGATTTTATTCTCAAAATTAATAATTTTGTTAATTAATTCATGTTTAATAATAATTCATCGTACTTACGGATCTATTTTACTATGGTATTACAAAAGTGAACTTCAGGCATAGATAATATTTTTAATTGAATTTATTCAGTTCGCATTTGCTCAGAGGTCCTTAACTTTTTTCATTAATGGCCCTTAAAAGTCCTTAAACGTATTTAATTTCCATGTGCAGAAATGTGTACAAACCCTGTTGTGTTCAGGTGTTAAGGAAGTAAATTGTGGCCATTTCTCTGTATTTCTTCACAAATTCTATCAATTGGAAAATTTTGCTCTTTGTGACTTCTGGAAATGTTCAAATTTGTGGGTGTCGTCGTAAAATTAGCTGACATTCATTATACATTGTTGATGTATCATGAGATTGGCAACTGAAGGCATGTTGTTTTGTTTTTTTGTCTTGCTTCTGTTGCTGGTTGAGGAAGTTAATTGTTTATGGGCTTCTTTGTGGGCTTAAGTATATTAGTTTATTTACTTCTTATACTTACGTTTGTGTCCCACGTATGCCCAAGATTTGAACGAGTCGCAAAGAAATAAATTTCTGTGTCTACTTAATGCTTATTGAAGCACCAGATCAGCTACTCTCAATTCAAACAGTACTAATTATAACTTTCTGGCCTGTGAATATCATTTATAAAATCTATTTTTGGCATAATGAAAGACATTTCTGTTAAATTTCTTTTTGTCAACACATTCAGCACTTTGCAGCGCTGTTGACTGTTGTCTAATCATCGCTAAGTCAGCATAAAAGTTTACTATACAATTTGATATTCAATTACTAATCTTAAATAAAAAATTTTTAGACAGTGCTGCACCAAAAAATAAAAAAGGATTCACCAGGGATTATAAATCATTCAGTAGGTATCAATTCAGTGATGAGCGTTGGTAGAATGTTTCAGTTTAAGATGTATGCCGAGCAAAAAGATTATATGGAGCCGAATTTTCATTGTTTCTTCAACATTGAGGTCTTTTATTTAGTGCCAAAGTGAAATTGAGAGTCGGAACACTCTGTATGTTTTATTGTTGAAGTATGTGTATTTCGCATGAAGTATTAAGCATATGCTAAAGAAAGATGCTACTAATCTAATTCTTTGTTGCTTTTAGTAAAAATTTCTTTAAAAAAAAAATCGCCGGTGTTCCAGATATTAGATCATTCTGGATATTAGATGCTTGGATTTCAGACTTTGTATTTTATATACACTGGTCATCAAAATTAAAGGACAATGAGTAAAAATATGCTCAGTAAGTTAATGTTGCAACTAATGTCCAATTCTGTAATTATTTATGTTAATTAAAAACAGTTGAACACAAAATTGCGCTTTCGCACGTATGTTAGCATTGGAAATATGCAAATTTGGGGATTTACAATGTGGTATGCAGTGGATGCATGTTGGAATTCCAGTCTGTAGTGCTGTTTAAAGTGAGTGTCAGGTTTCTGACAGTGATCAGTAGCTATGGCTCAAAGGCATCATTTAAGTGAAAGTAAAAAGTGGTGAATAATTGTGAGAATTGAGGGAAGTCAAACTCAAATGGAGGTAGCCCAAGATTTGAAAATCTCTCAGAGCGTCATATCGAGAGTTTGGATCCACTTTGTGAGTACTGGATTAGTTGATAGACAGCCTAGTCAAGAGCAACAACTGCATCAGAAGACTATTTTCTGTTATTGTTGGCTTGAAGAAATCGGGAAGTGACTGCAAGAGATTTGGTTTTAGACCTTCACGCTGCCACAGGAACTCGAATGAGCTATTCTACTGCTGCATGAAGGCTTAACGATGTTGGACTCTACACTAAAAAACCAATGGTTTATGCCCTACTTACTCCAGCTTCCAGAAAGGCCCGTGTAAACTGGTGCTGTCATCATGTTCAATGGAGCCAAAATGACTGTGCCCCAGTATTATTTACTGATGAGTTCAGATGTAGTCACACTGAGAAAACCCTTCCAAATAAATTGTTTTTTGGGAAAAAACTATTTAATTCTAGGTAGTATTTAGTTATTCTAGAGCAGGTGTTTAAGTTTTTTTTTTTAATAAAATTGCTGTAATCTTATAAAACCAAACCAAATCCATAATTTTTTTTAAGAAGTTGACTGCTTGCTGTTCTGTAGAAGGCAGATCCCAAATTTTAATCCTCCCTCTCCCAAAATAGGGGGAAAAAACAATAGCAGTAAATTTGTGTCAGAATGGGGCGTATTAAGAATTTATTAAAGTTATATCAAAAGAAAGGACCGATGCTATTAGTGTGTTGTTACATTGTACTTATTCGTAACTGCCAATAAATTGCGGTGCTTAGTGACAGTTTAATGGCCGACAGGACAATATGTAAGTACCAAAATAATTTTTTAAAGTGCAGGTTTTTTATAATTCTTTTTTTTTTCTTAAATTCTCTGAAGTTTTTCTTAATATCTGCATTTTTTTTTCTTCTTCTGTGGCCTTTTTTTTTTATACGTTTCTTTACAGAAAATAATTGTTTTGTTTATTCTTAGGCTACATTCGGTATTGATCAAATTCCATAATAAGCTCTGACAAAGTTTCAGTCGTTCAAATAATTTTTTATAGTTGTTTAATTCTCGTGCAAGCACTTCAATTCAGTCATCATTATCGAAGTTGTTTTCCTGTGCATCATAAACTCATTAATAATTTATGTTGATGGAATTTCGCTCATTCAAATGAAGTTGCTGTCCCACTTCCTTAATGTTAATAGTGATATTAGCAAAATGAGTTTCAAAACCAAGGAAATCATTTTCACAGTATGGTACAATGTCTTTGTGTGCTGTCCTCATACTTTTTTTCCAGTGTTTATACTAAGTTAATTGTCTGGACACATTTCAAGATATAAATCTCTGTACATATGTATCTAAAAAATATTTTTGAATGTATATATGCACACATGCATGTATATATTGCTTGGACTACTCAGATGCTTCAGTCATGTCATACTTCACCTCTTTTCAGTAATGTTTTTGATTTTGTGCATCTTGCAAAATTCCATTAAATTAGGTGTATTTTTCTTCTAGGGATAGCTGTGTCTGAGCTCAAGAACAGACAAACATTTTGGGGAACTCTAAAAAATATTGAAATATGTATTGAGTCACACAGTGTTTAAACCACATAAAAATAATACCACAAAAAAGAGACTTCACTGTATAAAGGAGGAAGCGAACCATGATTTATGTATTAAAAATAATTTTGTATACTAAATTTTTAAACTTTATTTGTATTTTGCTCAATTAAAATTTAGTTTCTTTTGAAATTTTCAAACTGGACTATAGTGAATCCAGCCTGATTGAAGCTGGTCTGTGCAAGGTATTATGTTAAATAACATATATATATCTGTAAGTAAGGATAAATATTTTATTTACTTATTTCCAATTGAAAGACCTGTCTTTTCTGAAATCCTTTATTTTTAATAATGAAGTTATCTAATGTGATCTGTCACAGTTTTCATTCACAAAGTAACTCTTTATAACGAGATGCCATCTTCGTAAACAGTGTTGATACAGTATAAAGTCCGAGATCTGTACACATTGGGACTTCGGTGATTCCAGATTTTGTATTTTTTGGCATATTGGATCGTCAGCCCACATGACAATCAAAGGGTGGGGAACTGCAAGACATAAATGCTCATTTAAAGGAAAAATATCCTCTTGTTTTATATGTGTTCTGCTGCAGTAGTGATATCCGATTCGTGCAATATATCTAAGATCCAGAATTGTATGGGAATTATATCAGGAATTTATAATTTTTTCCAAATACAAAAACGACAATATTGTCTAAAATCTAAAATAAAGAATATTGCCTAGAATCAAAAAAAAGAAAAATTAGTTGGAATGTGCATGACAAGATGGGTTGAAAGACACCATTCTATAATTGTCTTAGTGGAGCTTTTTCCTGCCGTTTTAGCAGCCGTTGAGGAAATTCCATTTTGGAAAGACAGGCGTCTCAACTCATGCATCTTTAATTAAAATGATTAAAATCAGGTTTCTTAATATTCCTGTTGTGTTTAAGTAAGTTGTTTGCTGTAATTAAAAAACTTTGTGAATATTTACAATCAGTTATTCTTGATTTAAAAAAGTTCTAAATGATGCAGACTCAGTAATTGAAAGCCTCGAGGATTTTAAAATTAATGTCAATTGTATTTTTAAAGAAATTTATGATGAACTTAAAAATTATTGAAAGGTTTAGAAGAAAATAGGGCAGAATTGAAAATGCCCAGATTTCATGGTTATCATAATAATGCCTCAGCTGCTAATGATGAGGAATACTTTTATGGTGAAGGCGTTTTCTACCTTTTATAAACAACCTGATCTCGCAACTCAAACTGCGATTGCAAAAGCAAAATAATAATTTAGGAAAATTTTTGTGCATAGATCCCAGTTTATAATGCAGAAAATGTTAGTGACTTTTTTAAATTGGCCGAATTTTATTCAATAGGCGAACCTTTAGTTTTAGAGCACAGAAATGTTTTACTTTCTGAGCTGAAACTCTGCGTAATGAACGTTTAAATGGTCTTGCACTGCTGAATTCAAACAAACGTCACCATCACTCCTGAGGAAGTTACAAATGAAATCGCAAAAATTAGTAAGAAAACTAAAATTTTATTCTGTAACTGTGTGTAAGCCTATAGAAGCAGACTGATGAATGTAAATGAAAACACTGTAATCATCATGTTTTTAGTTCTGTAATTCCAGATTAAAGTGAGATTTTTGTCCTTCTATGATTTAGTGCTTCTACGAGTATAGTGATGAATTTGCATTGCTGTTTTTAGTTTTGAATTTTGAGAAAAGTAAATGCATAAATTCTTGTGTTTTCTGGTAATTTAATGAAGCATTTATTATTAATAATTCATTTTATTAATTAATGTGAATTGTTTATTCAGCAATTTATTTTTTACTGTTTTTTTGTTCCTGACAATCAGTAAAACCGAAAGAAAATGTTTGGCAGTGCATTGGGGTATGATACGAGAATGATGGACTTCTGACCCACCACCTGCACCCCAACCTTGAAAAATTCCTGTGTGTGCCACTGTGATAATTTCTTCTGGATTCTCAATTAAAATTCTTTCATTCTCAGCAACCTCTCTGTCACTTTCTTCTCTATCGGTAGCAATATGTTCAGGATTTAGAATCAGCTATGGATTTTACTGTCCATTAGTTTATTGAGAACTGAAGCATTGTCATCACAATGAAACACTTCTTTTATATCATCTTCATTTATTGCCACTTCTTCATATTTTTTAAAAAATTCCTTTAATTGGAAAATTTTGCTTTTGATACCTGAACATATTCGTGGCTATCATCATAAAGCTGAGCTAGTGTCCACTATACAATATTAGCGATGTACATAACATTGACGACTAAAGCCGTGCTGTAGTGCTAAATTTTGTCTTGCTTCTGTTGCACGCTGATGAAATTATGCTTGAATTATATTTGTTATTTATTATACTTACCTCTATTTCCCACACATGCTTAAGGCTTACCCAGGATCGATACAAGCATTTTGTGGTCCAGTGCAATGTCTGTGACTCTGAAATTCTCCTTCCAAGCACTTCCCTAAATTTTAAAAATTTTGGCATCCCAGTGACTTCTCAAAATTTTAAAGATTTTACCATCCTTTAATTTTGTTACTTAGTGCTTCTCTAAATTCTAAAACTTTTATGTCCCCTGAATTCTGCCGGCTAGTGTGTCAGCACCTGCTCTGGCATTGGTTCTGGGCTTATCTGAATATCAAATCAATTGTTCTCAAATCACAAAGCGCTAATTGTAATCTTTTAACCTATGAGTATCATTTACAAAATCTATTTTTATCATATGGAAGGAAATTTCTCCTCATCATCACACTCAGTTCTTCACTGAAGTTAACTGAAGTCTGTAACCATAGCCAAATGTAATGTCAGTATACAAGCTTACCATGGTCTTTGGAATTCAATTACAAATACTAGAAAAAAATTTAAACATTGTTGAGGAAGTCATTCCTCAGGCTGCAGTATGTTGATATGCATGCAGTGATGAAAGCAAAAAATAATAATTTTTTGCCTGGTTGGCTTCAGCACTGAAGTGAAATTAAGAATCAGGACTCTTCAAATGTTTTATCATGAAAAAATATCAAATTCACAATTGTAAAGCATAAAAAATTTTTTGAAAAAAAGTGGTTACTGGTGGGTTGGCCACTAAGTAATTGCGGATTTTTTTTTAGAAAATCAAAGACAATTTTTTCATGGAACTAAATAACTTTATTCTGTAATGTATTGCCCACTTTGATCAATGACCTTTTGCCATCTTTCAGGCAGCATCATAATCCCACGTTCATAAAACTTCTGGTTTTTATTAGCAAAAAACTGAATCAGGTACGATTTGACATCATCATCATTATTGAAATTTTTACCATTCAATGAGTTTTGTAAAGATCGAAACAAAAAGTAATCAGATGGTGCAAGGTCAGGACTATATGGTGGATGTGGCAAAAGATCCCAACCAAGCTCCAATAATTTTTGCCGAATGACCAAAGATGTGTGTGGCCTTGCATTGTCATGATGGAATACAACACCTTTTCGATTTGTCAATTCGGGCCGCTTTTCTTCAACTGCATTGTTTAATTTTGTTAGTTGTTCAATGTAGACATTAGAATTGATCGTTCGGTTGGGTGGTAAGAGTTCAAAGTAGACAATTCCTTTGTAATCCCACCAAACTGATAACAAAACCTTCTTTTGATGAATATCAGCTTTTGATGTTGTTTGAGTTGGTTCACCTGGCCTGCTCCACGATCTTTTCCGCTTGATATTGTTGTAAACAACCCATTTTTCATCGCCAGTTATCAGTCGTTTTAAAAATGGATCATTTTCATTACGTTTCTTTAGCAAATCGCAGCTGTTAATGCGTTGCGTTAAATGCGTTTCTTTCAGTTCGTGAGGAACCCATGTATCGAGTTTTTGAACATAGCCAAGTTGTTTTAAGTGATTTTCAATGCATGTATGTGATACATGAAGCTTCTCTGCAATCTCACGTGTTGTACTGTGACGATCCGAATCGATTATTGCTTTGATTAGGTCGTCATCAACTTCAACTGGACGACCAGAGCGTTTTTCATCTTTGAGTGAAAAATCACCAGAACGAAATTTGGCAAACCAATTTTGACACTGCCGTTCTTTTAAGGCTTCGTCACCATAAACAGCACATAACTTTTTATGAGCTTGCGATGCGTTTTTCCCTTTGCGGAAATAAAATAGCAAAATATGACGAAAATTTTCCTTTTGATTTTCCATTTTTCAACGAACGCCAAACGAAAACTACGCAACTGATCAAAAAACTTTTTTTTACTGATTCACATCTGAATTGCCAACTATCAAATAACAAAATGTGTTTTACATTTGTACTACGTCTGCAAACCTAAAAATTCAACTGAAGCCATCTATGAGTGAAATCCGCAATTACTTAGTTGCCAACCCAATAGAAGTATGGAGTTTAGATCATTCCGGATTTCAAGCTTTGTTCTGTATTTGTTTTGTTATCTAACAGATCAATGTGGTTTCAGTTTATTTTTGTGGTAGGTCTATAGGATTCACTGAAAAATAAAATGAAATGTAAGACAGTATCCACAAGAAATAAAAAAAGCAATTAGTGAAAAGAATGTCGGAAAGAAACAAATAACTACATGTTACTCAAATTATCATCAAAGTTAAGTTGGACACTACTATTTTCTATTATTGTGGTCAGATTTTTACCCAATACATTTGTAGAAAACCCCTATTACTCATTTCTAGAATCACTATCTTACATTAATTACAATGAATTCAAAAGTTCTTAGTTTTCGTTCATGAGACTGTAAGAAGAAATCTGCAGTAACTCAGTATCACATATGTTTACATCTTTTAATCCTTGTGTACTAACTAGTTTGTCTGCTTAGTTGCCACTGCATTCGTTTTGCATTAAACCTTGGATAACTCCAGTGATATATTTTTCCATGTTTCTGTCTTGCATGTTTAATGTATTTTGTAAAAACTTAGGTGCAGAGTTGTATAAATACAGTTTCAAAATCTAGGAAATTCTTTATTTTATGTGGCATTTTGTAGTGTGCATTTTAAATTGCCGTTTGAAATAGTTATTTATCTGTAATTTATATAAATTGATAAGTGCAGCTTTTTATACTATTTAAATAGTTGGGGAATATACTTCTTTTGTAATAAATTATCCTAATTGAAATTTTGCTTGCAATTTAATTAGCATGCTAACTGATATGAGTTGTAAAGAAATATTCACTTAATAAATCAAATTATTTGTACTATTTATTTTGACTAAATAAGCAATCCATATTCTGTTGCCTGTAAAGCTCTCATAATGTAAAATTATAAGTACAAATTTTGTATTTTTTCTCAAAATGAAAGAATTTTTAGAGTAGAAAGAATAGCAAACAGATAAAAAACATTTTGTGATTTGTGAGTACTGCCTATATCAAATATTTACATCACAACATTGTGAATCTGATTTCATGTCTTTTTTTTTTTTTTTTTTTTT
>KK118970.1:12655-24368 GCA_000611955.2 Stegodyphus mimosarum
TTTGTTTTTTTTTTTTTTTTTTTTTTTTTTTTTTGCCTGTAATAATTTTCTTTTGTTATTGTAGAGAGAACATATTCAGCTGATCTGATGAGAATGTTTAAGCCAAGACAACTAAAACCAGAGTTTGTTAAATTTTTAGTTAACAGACATCTCAAGGAATTAGATTTTGGAAAGTTTCGTTCATTTTGCTGGGAAGAAGTTGCAGAAAGAGCTACTGAAATTGCTAAGGTGTGATATTTCTTTCTCTTTTATGATACTGTAGAGGTATGCAAGTTGTGTTACAAAATAATTTACTTAATTGTCATTATGAATTACAAATGTGTACCTGATTAGTACAGAAAAGATTATAGTTTTCATATTCTTTTAGGTCCAGCATAAAAAAATGTGTCTTACATGCCAAGTGGGCATTAGTTTGTATATAATAAATATATATCATTAGAATCAGATTAAATTAAATAAAGCATTTTGTTATGTTTACAAGTTATTCTTATTGTTGATTTTTAGTAATTATGGTGAAAGGACCAGAAAACATTAATTTTAATATGTTTACTTTAGCATAATTATTTCAAAAAGATATTACAGATTTTTAAATAGTAGATATGCATGTATGACATATTGTACAAAGATAGAAATGATTGCATGTTTTAATAAGGAATATTTTTTAATTCATAAAAAATTATGAAATGTAGTTAGAATAAAAATAAAAATCACAACTATAAATAATATATAACAAGTAAAAATGATGAAAGCAGCTGTCAAGTAAATGACATTCAGAGAATTAAATGCCGTAGGTCTGGTTGAAAAAGATAATGAAATGCTTTCTTCACATTTGTTAGTATTTTTTTTCCCTTTGATAGTAGGGGTATTATATGAAGACGTTACTTTATGTAAGCAAGTAATAGCTGTGACATTTCTGGTAGTAACATCAGAACAAGTCAAAGGATTTTATCTTGGCAAGGAGCACAAGATTATGTCTGTTGAAGGCATATACCTTGACCACTTTGCAGGTGATGGTACAACTTAGCCCAGTTTCGTTCCAATTTTAAAGGAGAATCTCCCTGAAGATGGGTTTCCATGTCTCCCATCCCTCTACCTTTACCAACAGACCACTTGAATGGACTTTCGGCTCACCTCTATTTTAAGTGATCACCCCCATGTCACAAAGGCATTCACATACATCCATATCTTCTCTGGGATTCAAACCCTGGCGCAATGATATGGAAGCTAGCAATACTGACTATTATATTGATCAGGGTGCTGCAAGTAACAGTAAACAATATTTTAAGAAAGTTACCTTCTGGGTCTGACATAGATAATATTAAATGCATTAAAATGTAGACTAAAAATATATAATGTCAAATAACTAAGTTTGATTTAGTTGCAGATGAGAACGTAAATTATGTTAGTAAAATACATTAAAATTTTCTTTGAAATACTCTATAAATACTGATAAAAGCATTAGTGTGGTTGCCTGTGTTATTGATTAAATGATTAACAAATCACAGGAATCAAATTCTATTGTTCATTTTAGGTTATGTTAACACATCTTAAGCAGGAAACAACTAAACTCATTTTGTGCATAATGATATTAAAGCGCGAGAAATGACTAAACTCATTTTGTGTAGATTGTTATTAAAGTGCGGAGGATGACTAATCTTATTTCGTGCAGATTGTTATTAATGTACAAGAGATGAAAAAACTCGTTTTCTGCAAATAATCAGTCAGGTTTTTGATGACAGTTTTTTTTTACAGTTAATTTCTAGAAATGGGCCTCAGTAGAATAGAATGTCATGAAGAATTGTGTGCTAGATAGTTTGTCAAATTTTTCCTCTGTGAATGAGCTTGCTGATGATAATTCTAGTGATGACAAAATTATATGATGTTGTAGGACTTTTTTTACCAAGAATTTCAACACCGGATTCAGATGATTTTGATTCTGAAAAAGAATGGTCATCAGTAGACAATCCTCTAGTCTCTGAAGAGTTTTTTAAACCACTCAGGAATAATAATTACTCTGGAAGAATTTCCATTTTTTGATGAGTCGCTCATTTTTTTTTTTTCCATTTATGGTTTTTAAAAAGTCCTTGAACATGCTTAATTTCCATGTACCACTTTTTTAAATGGTCTTTGTGGAATAGCATATGAAAGAAGAGGCTGTTTAATATTGGCTCTTTGGAAATGCTGACATACTTCACATTACTGTACCATAGATTTGATACTTTTAGAGATATCTGGCTAATAAATTATCTTCTTGCCCTGCTTTTACTTTTTTGAAAACCAAAATGTCTTTTGTTGATTAAAGGTAACAAATCATAAAGTGTGATATCATTTAGCAGTGTGGGCCCACCAGCGGCCGAGTGGTAAAGACGCTGAACACTGGTAGTTCGGTCCGAGGTTCGAATCCCGCGAACGGGCTGGCTGCATGGGCGTTTTCGTGGTTTTCCCCATGTGTAATGTGTATACGAGCCAGTTTCCCTTAGAAAGTCCTCCACGAAGGCATCCCTCCCTTTAGGCAGATAGCCCTCGTGTGCTTTGCCATAATTGAATAACCCCAACCCAACCCATTTAGCAGTGTGTGTTTTATATTTATCATATATGATTAAAGATAATATTAAAGATGCCACAATTTTGGAACCTTAAATCCATATTCTATATGCGAGTTTCTTTTTTTTTTTTTTTTTTTACAAATTATTTTAAAATGGTGCTTTATGTTTGGTATTTTCTGTTTTATGTTTCTGCCAGTCTTCTTCACAATATTCAAACACGAATTTTAGCTCAGTATCCAACCATTATGTAATAGTTTGTTCAGAATGGCTAATTTTCAAACATCTGATAATATGATAAGCTTAGTAAGCATTTAATTTGTTTAAAGGGGTTTTTATGCTCTGAAAATATCAGTATAATGCTTTTAGGATATCTCTAATGAGTCTGATCAATTTTCCTTAACCTTTGACAAGATTTTAAACCCAGGATTGGTTTTGAATGCATTTGCTACAATTAATTTCATTGGAAAATTACTATAATCGTTAACATTACAATTCAGTAACACTTTTTAACTTAGAGTTACCATATGATAGTACTGTTATATCAGTTTTACTTAGCTAATGATTTGGTAAGAACATTGTGATGTTTTGTACAGATACAGGCAACACATTAGTTTTTGCTCCTGTGTCAAGTTTAAATACAATTATATTATTTCCATCATAAATTCTTTTTAAGCATAAATTAGCTAATTATTCTCTATCACATTATCAGAATTCATGATTTTTTGACACATTATCAGAATATAAACTGATATTTTGTTTATCTCATTCAATATCATTAACTTTTTTGTAACTTGTTTTTCACCATTTCACACATAGCCGCAAAGTGATTCTTACCTCTGGATATAGCACATTTTCCGTGAACTTGACAATGATACTTTTTGTGTTTTTCCCATCTCAGTGTGAAAACCTTGTCTCACTATGAAACACATTATCCTTCACACTCTGCTTTTTACATTTTCTGTCCCTTTTGTGTGTTTCACACCAGTTTTCTTAATTTCATGACTTGTGAAGTAGATGTTACTATTTCAGATAGAAGTCTGTTGGTCTCTGCTGCTTGCAAGAAGCCTATTGTTATCTTGAATATTAGGTCCATTCCCTTGACAGATAGTTCCAGTAGAGACATGCATACAGATTTTTCATTATTTAATAATAGAGATGACAGCCCAAGTAGCCACATTTATTTTTCCTTTCTTCCTGTAGAATTGTTTTTTGTTTTTATTAATGAGTAACTCATTTTGATTTCCTTTTTTAACAGTATAACATGCCTGATACAAGATAAAACTCCTTTATTCATTATAAATATTAATATGAAAATCTACCTTAAATTTTGTAGGAAATTAAGAACACTTGGATTATTTTTGTGCTTCTTGGATAATTTTCAAATGGAGTTCTAGTTTCGAGAATAGTGAAATAATAAAATATAAAAGATATGAAATCAAAAGTAAGTGCATTATCAAGATGACAAGTGTTCAACCCACAGAAAAGTAGAAAATAAGTAATAAAATAGGTAACTTTCAAGAAAAGGGTAAGTCAGACTTCATTTATATTTGTTACCTGTGTACAGTTTTGTCTTTATTTTTAAATTAGGTATGGAAAAAATTTGGATGCATAAGTTCTAAAGTTCATTTGTATTTAAATCATCTAAGTCTAGGACCACACCATTTCTATGTGATATAAGAAAAATAATTTAATTTGATTACTGATGTATAGGTAATTCTTTATATGTTTGAGAACTTTTACTATTTCAGTACATAATAAAAATGGTTTTTATTATAATTGCATTTGCTTCTTAATTGATCAAGTTAATTAAAGTATTTCAATAAATAACTGTCATACAAGAAGAAAGAAAGAGAAGAACTTGCAGCTTTTATCTCATTGAAAACAAAATTGATTAATGATATAAAAGAGAAAAATAACTCAAATACTCTTGAAGAAAGTATTGTTGTTTCAGTGACCAAAAAAGCTTAAAAGGTAACTATCTTAAAAACTTTAGTAATGAATTTAATTGAGAAGTTGAAGAAATTGAAAAAGAAATAGTTAAAAACACTGCATATATAGAGAAAATAATTATGTGTGAAATGGGAGAAAAAAAATTGAAGATTTCAAATTAAAAATACATCTAGTTGTTCCGAAGCCTAATGTCCCTCAGAGGATCACTTTCTTGGTGAGCACCCATCTTCATGGCCCTGTGTGTTCTAGTCATCTGTCCTTTTTTCCTTTGCCCCTTTCCTTTTCTTCTGCTTTTTGTCTTTTTCCTTCTTTATGGTTTTTATTTTGAGGGTTGGGACTTGAAGTAAGTTGCTGTTATATACTGTTGTATGTAGTTTTTTATGGACATGAAACTGTCTACGTGTTTGTTGTGCATGGAGACTTGTGCAATTGGAAATGACAATCGGGAATTCCTGCTTTCAGGAAAGCTGGCTGTGATGTGAGGCTTCTGTGAGTGTATATGCTTAGTAAGCTCTGACACAGAAATCTGCATTTCCTTGCTGGGCTCCACGGTGAATGAAGCTATTGAGTCCAGATTTGTATCTGAACATTCGAAATATGGCTGTCTTCGAGACAACCTGTACATATGACAATGATAACCAAATATTTTGTACATCTGCAAATGCTAATCAAATTAACAGCCCTCATTTTCTAGTTATCAAGAATTCTTTTGGTGAAGTGCACCCCCCCCCAAAAAAAATCCTAGTTTTAAATACTTATGTATAGTTCTAGTGTTGATGGGAAAATAATATGAAACGTTTATGCTTGTAAAAGTTGAGCAGATAAATATCTCTGTGTCTGCACACAAGACCTTAAATTTCTGTTGAGGTGTTATATGGGATTTTGTGTGTCACAAAGGAAAAATTTGTGGAGGAACATGTGGCACAAAATGTCTGTGGTGCTGGGCAGATCAAAATACTTAATGAAGGTTGGCTAATTAATACCTGCTGCATTATCCTGACCTTCAGTGTATTTGCATTGCTAGATAGTATTAAGGCATGTACTTAAATTGTTTTATGAAACAATTTAAGAAATTTTCCTGTATTCCTGACTATGTGATGCTATCAATGTTAGCATTCCGGTTACCTAAAGCAGCCTTTTGTGGTAATTTCAAATGTGCTCAATTCTCTGTTGAAGGGGACTGCAGCAGTAGTTGTCACTGAGCCATTACGCTTTAACTGCAAAGGTGGATATACAGCATTCTCATGCATATGCTGAGTAAGGCCCATATCACAGTTTCATTTGTTTCATACGAACAACTGTTTTGGACAATCTTTCTGCCTGGTTTACTATTGAAAGAAAAACTCACAATTTCTTTTTCCCCTTCCTTTCGAAAAAAATTGCAAGTTATTTATTTTCAACCAATCAACTATCAGCTTGATTGTAATGGAGAACCAATTTCCCCTTTACAGGTTAACCCTAAAGTGATTTGTGGTCTTGGCTGTTGTAACAAAGCAGAAAAATTGTTCCAAACAGTTGTTCTTCTGAAACAAATGGATGTATGATAGCAGCCTAAAAAAGCCAAAAAGGAAGATTAAACAGTTAAAATCACTAGGAATGTTTCGGAGGCAGAAGCCAAGTCTATATAACTCTTACACCAATGCTATTAAATCAGCACGAATGATATCTTGCATAACAATATTCAGTATCTCTAAAAATCCTTTTTCAAAATAAAAAGAATCTAGAAATGAGAAGTTTGACCAAAAATTACCTATTTTGCCTTCACAGAAAAAGGAAGCAACAATCTAACTTAAACAGCTAAATTCTAAAAATAGACCACTGAAAAAATCTAGTAATCTATTAGCAGTTCTGTACAAATTATGTATTCTGAGTCATTAAACTCAGACAGCATGGAAGTGGAAGATGGATGAGTTGTTCCAAAGCATGCACTTCCTCAAAAGTCTAGGATTACTGAAAAAAAAAAAAAAAAAGCATTTTTTATAGCCATCTTATTGTGGCTTTTGCTATGATCTTCATAACATCAAAGACCTGGTTAATGTTTCTCATCCAGTCTGTTTGGCAGCATAGGAAATGCTTTTACAACTAAAATACTCTTGGAAAGTTCAAAGAAACTTGGTAGTAAAGAATGGAAACATCATTAATGGTAAAGCTTCTGAAGCTTTTGCTTCATTGAATTATCCAGTAAATATAATTGTGCTGACAATATCTTTCCAGGCTACTTCAATAAAAATAAATATGAAAGCATTAATAATGGTATGCTGTGCGTACTTGATACCAAATGAATAAATGGATCATGGACACATAGATGACCTCACAGGGCAACTGCCTGTTGTTTTCCTACTTGATCCCACTTTCTTTCCGCCATTGGCAGAACAGTTGTTTTCCTTCCCTGTGCTGCACGCCACTGAGCGGCGTGGAAGCGCAGAAAAACTTTGAATTGAATCTTGACCCTACTTGTTTTATTGGCTATAATCCTGTGTGGATAAGTAATTTCATAAACTTGCATAGAAGGCAGTTAGAACAGATGATAGATGACCATTGCCTGTGCCTGCTTAATAATGATGAAAAAATTCCCTTCCATCAGTCAGTGAGGACTTTCTGTAAACTTGATCTTGACGTTTATTCATTGTTCCTTTTGCCTTTTTTTACATTTAGTGTTGGAAATGATCTTTTAAGCAGTGATCTTTTTCCCAATTTTTGTCACTTGTGTGAGAAAGTGTTAATTTTATTTCAATGCCTATGAAATTTTTGTTTAGTTATGCTAACTGTGATTTCTTTTTTTCTTTTGCTGTGGTAACAAAAGAGTTGGTTCATAATGTGCTACTAGATGAAACAGTACAGGCCATTACTGATAGAAATGCCAAAATATTTTCAAGATAAGCTTTGGGGATATTTCATAGCTTTCACTGTGTTGAACCTTGTAGCCTTCAGAAAGCCAGAGCAAACACAAAAGTACAGCAGAGCCAGAGGAATTCATTGATAGCTTTTGTGTCTGGACTGACAGTGCCAAGTAAATGAGTATGGGAAAAAGGAGTTACAAAAGAACTTTATATATATACATATGTATGTATGTATATATATATATATGCTACTTATTATATTGTGATATTATATATATTTTTGAAGAATCAGAAAAGTGTTTCTTCAAGGAAAATTCAATGGAGATTCAACACCCTCTCTGCTCTGTAGTGAAAAGTTTTTTTTTGGGGGGGGACAGAATTTTTGAGCCATCCTCAAAATCATTCCCTGAAATATTATAGGAGAAACAAGTTTACAATGTGAGAAACTACATACTGTTATTGACAATTCTGATGATTAACACCAGACTTCAAACATACCTTTCAGGAGACAAAGATCTTTTAGTTTTAACGTGCTGTGTTCTTATAGGAGAATCAAGAAACAGTAATTCTTGGTTGAAATTTGATAGGCAACCAAAAAGTGAGTAGATAATTTTTTTACTTTTAAAAAATTCAAAAGGATATCAGATAATTTCTAGGATAATTAAAAGAATTTTTAAGGCATGAAAACAGTACACCATCAAGGAAAGAGATACTGTTTTTAGTAGCAATAACAATTGCAGAGGCTCAACTAGTTGAAAGTTTTGATAATTGTTGATGAAGTTCAGGTGGTAGATAGAAATCAAGATTCAAATTACATCATAGAATTTTACCTCTACAGGCCATTGCCATTATAGGCAAATGCCCTCCATTGGGAGGGGGGGGGGAATCACTAGAAATGCATGATCTTTAGAAAGGAAATTTATTTCTGAAATTTGAAGGAAGCAGCATGTATTCCAATGCTTGAAGAAATGTTAAGCTTGGTGATGTCAAACAACTTAAGCTATGGAAATTTGTGTGAGTGCCTAAAATGATCCAAGAACTTTCTCTGTGGCTTCAGAAGATGAAAAAATGTTGCTAAGTTTGGTCTTTGAATACTTTTACTTTTTATAAATGGCAGCACAAGGTGGTCTAAGATTTCACTCCCTTTTTTTTTTTTTTCAAAATTGATAGCAAAAAACAAATTTTTTTTTTTTTTTTGTTTTAAAGCACAGTATGCATCTCACAATTTTTGAAATCTTGAATTTTAGACAGTGGGTAATAAGCAAAAGCAAGCAGTGATGTATTACTTTGATGCAGGCAAACAGGAGAAGTTTATGATGCATTCCAAAGAAGCATGGTAAAGATAAAAAAGTTGTTTTGTTTCAATAGAAATCTTGTTCGGTGATTGGATAAGAGGGGTATGCATTGTGGCATTATCTAAGATCTTATGATATAGATTAATTTTAAAATGACTCAGTTTAGATTAATGTGTTATAAGTAGTTAATATTTTTAGGCCCGAAAGGAAAAGTACCCCAATTAAAATGAGGAAGGAAGAGGCTATTGAAAAATTCACTTTTTTTTTTTTTTTTTCATTTCTAAAAATATAATTCATGTAAGATAAGAAATATAGCTTAACTCTTTGCAAAAATTAATATGTGAATGCACTTCAGATCTTATGAGAAATTAAGGTATTCATATAGTTTTTGTATTCACTAATACATAATTTTCAGATCAAGTTCAAATTTTAAGAATAGTGAAAAAATAAAATTTGTGTAACACAAAATTAAAAGTAAGTATATTATTAATTTATCTGCCTTCAAGATGCCAAATGGTCAGCCCAGAGAATAAATACTAAGGACGTTAAGTGCTAAAATAAGTAACATCCAAGGAAAGGTCTGTTTATTCTTTTACCTCTTGTATATATATATTTTTTCATTTTTGTAAGTTATTAAAGCTGATCTTTAATCTGAGTTATGGTATCATTCTAAAAACCTGAAAGATTTATATAAAATTCATTATTTTTTATAATATATTTTAATAGTACCACTTTTTCTGTACTTGAAGGGTTTATATGAAACATATTTTGTTCATATTTCCATATCAATAAATTCAGAATCTAGTATTTCTGTGAATTCTGCACCAAAAAGTATAGAACATTCTGCTTGTAATTAATTTTTCTGCATTTTAGTTAGAGAAACAGAAATTTAAGTATCTTTCTAGCATGAATATTGAAGAAAATAAAGCTCAAATTCGTTGTTTTTGTATGTTTTGTATATTTTTAAAAGAACTATTATTACCGTTAACAGTTTAACTTTGAAAATCAGAAAAATATACTTCAAGAAATCTCTCTCAGAAAAATATTTTTAGTTGTTGAATCTAAGAAGAAAGAATTGATGATTAACTGATCCTTGTGTTATTGTTTCTTAATTTGACATCAGGATCATCTGTAGCTTAGTTTTTTTCCATGTTTTACTTTACATTACATCATGTTTTGCTACCAGATATATATTGACCAATTTGGTCAACCATACCCTTTCTTGTGTTTTGGATGCTGCAGGCTATTGCCATTCCATAAAACACAGAATTCATCAGTTATCTTCTAAATTGTAGCAAATTAAACAGCAGAACAAGTGATGTAGTGAATTTAGCCTGGTTATTTCATGTAGGAAGAGCAGATTGTGATTTTTCAAGTAATAGTAATGTAATAAAAACCATTATGTTAAAAATATTTTTTTACTGCTGAAATCTTAAACCTTTGAATTTAGAATGTAGTATCTAAAAAATACCTATTTGTATATGTATGTATTTTCCTAATAATATTTTATGTGATATAAATCATAATGCTTTGAATATTTAATGAATTATTTAATACATGATGGCTTTGAGAAACAAATTCATCTTTTTTCAACAGGTTTAAACGGCTGATCTAATTTGTATTCAAGAAATAATTTCATAATTTGCGTTTCTGCAAAAATATTTTCTTTGATTATGTATTTCATTGTTTTATGCTACGAAATCTGCCATCCCTACATTCGATTCATTTATACAAGTTCGTTTTTCATTTACAGTAGAAAATTTGTTTCTCAGGTATAAAAAGTCAAGCCATTGTTTAACAAATTCTTTACAATTTTCACTTTCTTGCAAAGGGCAATAATTTTTTCAGGATCTGCAAGTATTGAGGAAAGTGTTATACATTATGTACAAGTGTTATATATTATTCACAAGTGCTCAAATGCCAACTTTAAAATTAACTGTGTTTGGTAGTTACCTGCAGTTGATTTTTCCCCTGTATTAGGGTATAATTATTTTTCATAGCTGTTTTGTCTCATTTGTATAGAAACAGTATTTTGTGTAGCCCAACTCAGTTCAAGGCGAGTAGTAGTTTTTTAAAATTGTCACAAATTATACCACTTGTATTTTTCATAATAGGAATTTTATAATGTTTTTTTTACTTAAACTGGTGGTACAACTATTGTACCAGAAAACTTATTTTCTTTAAAGCTAACTATGGTACAACTATCATAACAACATTTTCCTTCCCCTCTTTCAAGAATCTTCCTTCTTTTATTGCTTTAGCTGACAAAGACATCTGTGGGTGGTCTGCAGTTCACAGTAGCTGCTGACTGGACATTGTTTCCTATTCTTAATAATTTTGTTCTATTTTGGCGAGGACTAACAATTTTATCTTATACCAGTATAATGAAAAATCAAGTAGAGATATTTCATTACTAAAACGTTAGAACTCTGTGTAGCGTTTCTGTATGACTTTTTTTTACTACTATAAAAAATCTCAGACAAGACGAAATGCACCTGTGACACAAACATTACAGAGTTACAAAGACAATAATAATTTTTTTCCATCACATTTAAAATTACCTACAAATTGTTTTATTTATTTAAAATTAGATTATGCTTTAAATAGGAAATTTCATAGTTAACTAATTAATGTAAAAATTTTGATAGATTATCCCAAATGGTTGGTTTCACTTTATACTTCGCGTTACAGATGTAAATTACTTTGGATCATGGATATTTTGGTGTTTTTACCTCCTTATACAGAGCAAAGGAATTATTGTAATCACGAAAAATTCCGGGTACCACATTTCAATGAAAATATTCATCTTGACCGCAATCGAATAATTTAACGATGTTTTTGCATGCCACCTGTATATAAGTACAGAATAAAGGTTATTCTTTTTCCACAAATGAATTGTAAAACTGATTTAAAATGGATTCAGAAGAGGTTTTCTTCGTGTCGTCTGTATGTATATATGTATGTTTCTCACATAACTCCAAAACGAGTAGCCTCAGAATGTTGAAATTTTGTATATAAGACTGCTGTAACGTAATTATGCACGTCCCTTTTTGGTTGCAATCAACCGCACCAAAAATTTATA
>KK118970.1:24465-42337 GCA_000611955.2 Stegodyphus mimosarum
GAATTATGTTATTCTTATCTTCTGGTTAAGGTTTTTATGTTATTGTTATCTCCAGTTAAGGTTATGCCTTTAGTTAAACTGCATGCAATATTTCTAGAATTATCAACAATTTAAAATTTGTTTAAGTGCACCTAAACCTTCCCTCCCCATACCAGCCATATTTGTTTACATTTGAAGCTTAGCAGAATAGTGAATTAATTCTTTCTGTATCTTCAGTGTCTTTTTGCCGAGTGGGGCCAGAAGGAAACTTTTAGTTCTATGCACTGAAAAATCTGCCTTCTTGCCTGCTGTTCAATTGCTTATTTTGTGTAAAAACTAATTTTAATTGTACAAATTTAATTTCTTCAACTGTGCATGGTGTTTTATGCTTTTCTATATCTTTCAATTTTTAATGAAAATATTTTGAGTTTTTGTGTATTTTTGCTAATGTTGGCTTTTTTTTTCTTCAAAATATTATATTTGCTAGAAGCATAAAATTTCAATTATTATTCGCATTCTTTAATGCATATATATATGTATACGCACAACCATTGACTCGAAAATATGACCGCTTTTACATTTTGATTGATGAAAATGCAGGTGAATTTTTGATGAGAGCGAGATTCTGATTAGAATGACAGATGGGCTGAATAATTAAATAAAATATTTTTTAAGGTATAAAATTAAAAAGTAAAAAAAAATGGCAGTTTAATGCTTATTTGCTTTCAGGCATGCCAGTAACCAGTATAGCGACTACCAACGTTTGAGCAGTGAAATCGCTGAACACCATAGTTCGACCTGGTTCAAATTCTAGCGAATGGGCAGTCTGAGAGCTTTCATAATTTTCTCCATGTAACAACAAGAGTGAAAAGAAGTTTTTCTTAAAATGTCCTCCATGAACACATTCTTCCCTGTAGGCATAGCCCTCCATTTGCTATGTCTTAGTCAATTAACCTAACATCAGCCAATATAGTAGATATGGACTTAAACTGAAATTGCTCAGCTAGATCAGGCTATCATAATTAGCAGTACTTAGATATTATCTGTGTGTGAGTTTTATTTAGCATTCAACAGTGAGATTATTCTGTATAGTCCGTTAGTTAAATTCCTTTCCCTTATTATTCTGCAATCTTGATTATAAGATTCTACCAACTCCAGAACAAAAGTATAGCAAAGAAGGTGATCTTATATTCCAGTAAATGCTATGCAGAGAAAAAATGAGAAAGGTTAAAAAATAAAATTTTAAAAATTCTTTTTTAACACATGTTTGTAAAATTGCTGGGGAGGGGTGGCAAGGAACCAAATAAGTAAGAATAAACATGTTAAGTATAGCAGATTTTGAAAGCATAAAAATTAGCAGTTCTTCCTCATTAAAAACTAAGTGACGAAATTATGCAGCTAAATATAAATACAATTTTCATCATTCTAAATGATTTAATAGAAAAAACTCTTATCATTCTGTGTTTTGCTATTTATTGCTTATATGTACTATTTGCTCATTTTGTTCTAAGTAAGGAAGTGTCTCGAATTTAACTTTCAAAATCTAATGCACTAAACATTGAAATTTTTATTTACTTTTTATTGCACGCAGTCAGTCAAAAAAGAAAAGTTCATTCGAAAATTTTTGAAAGAAATTTAACAGATTCTGTATCTGATGCAACAGGGGAATGATGTTTGTTGCCTTTGAAATGGGCCCTGTCCTTTTATATTCGGGTAGAATTGCAGAATGATTTGGATCTTAATGTCGAATATGATGGAAAACACCATAATTGAAACTTTTGTGGAAAATAACTTTTTTTTTTTAAATGTCTCAACTTGGTATTAACAGGGTAATTAAAAATTATATCTTTAGAAATACATAGTTTATGGGAGGAAAAAACTTGGGAACATTATATTATTTCCCCAATTTTTTTTTTATATGCAGTGTAGTTGAACAAGCAGTTGTTAATAATGAAATATATAGATGAGGCATAAAGAAAATAAATAGTCAAGAATATCACAAATATAGCAACCTAATAAAGCACACAGATAGCATCTGACAACCATGCAAATTTTATGGCTTTTGTGTGGGGGGGGGGTGAATATAAGTCTGCTCAAAAACGACTTGTCATTAGGAAATAGTGTCAAAGGGTGAAAAACTTTGTGATCGCGCTGTCCTGAAATCTAAAATAAGAGTATTATAAGTCAGATTTAGAAGGTTAAAAATCTAATGATACCAAAAGAAATTTGTTTTTGTTATCAAGATTGTAGATTTATTGTAAGGTAATTAACTAGAAGCTTAGTAATGCTAAAATATTATATTTAAAATAATAAGAGACTTCATAAAAAGAATAAAAATATTTCTCATAATTAATTTAACTGTAATATATGTATGCATTCTGAATTAGCATTTCCATGTAACAAAGTGACTTCAAGAGGTAATGCCATTCAAAAATGTAATGATAGCCTAAAAATGAAGTATATGGCTAAAATCAGAATGCAACAAATGATTAAAAAGCAGAGCCTCGCTTATTTTATACCAAAATTTTGATAACCAGTGGGGTTCTTGTAATGTTGTATAGTACAGAGTCCAAAATCCAGGTATCCAATAACTGTTATTATCCAATGCCCAGACCTACCATAATTTTTTTTTTGTCCCACTTAAGTGTAGTGGCAGAAAATTTGATGTTTAAGAAAAGCAAATGGTCCATACACCGATTTTTCTCTTGATTAGGTCAGCTTTCTTCTGTCAAGTAGCATTATTTATGACAGTATGAATTTTAATGTTTCATATTTATACATCTGCCAGCTACCGGACCATATTTTCGGTCCCGGAATCATCGGTGTAAATAGCACTTTTCTGTCTTATCTAACTCTGTACACAATACGTTTTGAGAGGAATGGTGCACAAACTCATTTTCTTTTGCTAACGCAATAGAAAGGAATGCATTTTGATTCCGAGAACTTAAGCTTGGCCAACATTGTAAATTCTACTTTTCTTTAATTTCCTGGTTTAATCGAACTTATTATTTTGTTGTATCTATTATTATTATTGCTGCTATTTTATTAAAAATTTAGATCCCTTTTTCCTTGAAAATGTACATCCATCATTCCGTCAATGCATAATGAAATTTTAAGCTTAATGAAATGCAGATGTAAAGTAACCGTTTAAAATTCGGGGCAGCAATAATTTTGTCATCTAATAATTCTTGAAATATTTTAATATAAAATTTGGTGTGTGGAGCATTGCTAGGTCGTGAGAGGATGTGTCTGCAAATATTTTTAATAATGCTTAGCATGGTTTTTAACTAGCTACCATGTATCATGATGATGATAGCCATGAAATTTGAAGGCTTAAGACATTACAAGTAAAAAGCAAAATTTTCTGATGACTGGAGTATGTGATGAAATGCTAAATGAAGATGACATGACTTTAGTCTTCCATTGGGATGATAATGCCCCTATTATCAATCAATTGATATCCACCAAAATTGATAGTATGATTTTAAATGTAGAAAATATATCCACCATTTATGAAGAAAATCATAAAAAGAGATTACTGAGAGTGAAAAGATTTCCATTGACTATTTAGTGAGAATTCTCAAGACAGCAAATGCCTCTACTAGCAGTGGAATTTTGTAAGTAAATGAACAAGAATTTGTGTCTTTTTAGAATATTAATAATATTCAAGTGGAAATATTTAAAAAAAATGCCTAAATAAGTTAACGTTGAAAAAAATGCTTAATAATATAGTAAGTGTTAACATTGAACTCTTTCTATAAATTTTAATCCCCTTAAGAACATAAATGGTTCTCTATTTCACATCTAATTATTTCATATTTTTAATTTTATAATTTCCATATATCATTTTAGTAGATTTAAGTTGATCTAAAATTGGGGAATTTCTGAAATCTGAAAGAAGCCTTGATGATTCTGGGTCTTGGACTTTATACTGTGTTGCATTGTAAAATTCATTTTTTGTACTGTTGTTGACAACATAAAGTTATTAAGTTCATTTTATTGTGAATGAAAGATTTTAGGTAAAATCTGCTATTTTTGTAATATTTTTAATTTTTTTAGGGTCTTGTGAAGGTATTATTTAACAGAGGAATAATTTGTAAATATCCTCTCAAAGTGAAAGAAATTATAGGACTTTTACAAAATGTGAAGTATCTTTATATAGCATTTGGATGTGATAATGAAACTATAAAAAGTATTTCTACATGTGAAAATCTGAAAGAATTGCATTTTGGATATGAGAATGATATTGGTGATGAAGGAGATAGATCTTTCTGCCGTTGCAGATTTGAGTCTTACAGCAATATTCGTCGTCAAGTGTTTCTGAAACATGCAATGATGGTACAGGAAAGTATTGCATTCATTCTTAAAAATATGCCATCTCTTAAAATTTTTAATTGCTTGTATTTATCACAGACATTATATTCTTTGCATAGAAATGATCTTATTATTGATAAATTAGAGACAATTAAAAAATATTCTTTGACTGAACTTGATTTCTGCAGCATGTATCCATCTGAAATTGAAGAGTTTTTAATCATATGCAGTGTTCTTTGTCCAAATGTAACAAAATTGTCCTGTGGAATATGTGTGCAAGAGCATATAGATTTACTTTGTGAGTTTCCTAAACTAGAGCATATAGCATTACATACTTTACCTAACCGTAGGTCAATAAAACTGGATGATTTTTTAAAAACAAAAGGAGGTAATTTAACTTCATTGTGCATCATGGGACAGTTTTCAATTTCTGCTTCAGTTTTATTAGAGAATTGCCAAAGATTAGAAAAATTACGTCTAAAATATGTTGATCTACAAAGTATGAAAAATGTTTGCAGCCCTACTTCGCAGCTTGTGAAAGATTTTGACCTGCAAAATAAAAAGAAAGTTTGCATCCCAACTTTAAAACATTTGAAAGAGTTAGTTATGTACACTTCAGAGTCACCCAGACCATTAATTGCAGAAACATTTTGTTCAATACTGAATTCATGTCCAAATATAGAATATTTGTGTGTGCTGTATAATGGAATAAATGACAGTAAGTTGAAAAACGCAATTTTGAACTATTGTCAGAGAAACATTTTAAAGTATATATGCTTAGGTTTTTCAGGTGTTGATATAGAGTTCTTAGTGTTAATTCTTAAACTGTGTGAATCACTTCAAAGAGTGAATGTCCGTTTTTGTAGTATGTCTAAAGATCAGTTTTCAAGGTTAATTCAGACTGCTTCTGCTACAAAAAATAAACCTGAAATCATTTATAATGATTTCAAGAGCATTGTTCATGAATCTGATGTGGTTGATACAGATGAAAGTTCTAATGAATCATTCTAAAATTAATAGAATTTTTTAAAATATTTCTTTTTTGTTTTATATATTCTCAGTTTAAATTAAATATTTATTTTTTAAAAAAAGTCTGATTTACACATATAAGAAATTTTGGTGTTTGTCTATTAGCTCAGTGCAAATGGCATTGGCCAACTTAGTAATTTTCAAAAGCTTAAACAATTTTTTGTAATTATTGATCTTAGCCAACCTAGTAATCATATTTGGAACATAAGCAGTGTAATAAACAATTTGAAACTGCTGCAGACTTGAGTGTTTATTAAAATTCTTATAAATTTATTATGTGAATAAAGTCACTGAATTATTTTAAACATACAAGGAAAACAGCAGAATGAGAAAAATTTAATTAACATTGGTAAAAATGATATCATTGGACTTTATGGCATTATTATACCTTTGAATACATTGGCAGTGCATATGAAGGCAATCTGTGCGGAATGGAATTAGAAATAACTTGATTTGAGTACTTTAGAGTTAATTATAAATGTTGTTTCATGTATCTAGAAATTTGACTATTGATTAATATGGCACCATTATCTCTCAGTTTAACAAGGGTGGTGTATTTGATGAGTCATCACTTTTCTTGTTCCACAGCATCTTGAAATCTTTTACCTAAATCACCTGGCTAAATAGACAGACATCTTAGATATATGTTTTGTTTTCACATTATGTTGATGCTTCTTCTTCTTCTTCTTTTTTTTTTTTTTTTTTTTTTTTTTTTTTTTTTTTATTGTTTTTCCTCTGTGCATTAAAGTGTTATAAAAATGAATACTCATTATGGATATTCACAAGCGTGGACGAATGATGAATAGGAAACCAAGAAAGGTTTAAAGGTAACCTCAGTAGCACGTACATTTTCAGATTTTTAGTGGGGATTCTGACATAGTGTTAGTGAATTTCTGTTGTAAAGAAAAAGGGTATAACTAATTGAAATCATGTGACTTGAAAGGGCTGAGAATCTTAAATATGAGCATTATGCAAGTATAGCTAAATAGAAATGTTTTCTTATTTATAATAATAAAATATAATAATTTGTATGTAAGTTATACATATTATTAGATATAATTAATCTTAAATGTGTATACTTTTTTAATATACTGATGACTTTTACATGTTTCGAATGCATTATTTAACTCATAATCGTGTACAGGAGGGAACTGCATTCTCTTGCATGGCAAAAAACTTAATGAATAGAACATTTAGATTGAGAGCTGCTAAACTAGATGATGTGACCAGATATGAGAATCATTGCCAAATTTGTTGCTATGAATTAATTTTACAGACACCTACGATGAAAAATATTTTTCTCCTGAAGATTTTAGAATTTCTTATCATTTTTGATGCTGAGTTAAAAAATTCCAATGAAAATCTTAAATCATATAGTAATTTTTTCCACAAATTTCCCCTCCCCCCTTTTTTTATTTGAACATTCTACGTGTGTTAATATTTGCTTATGCAGTTATAACATATAATTTATCATGATTATGTTTTATTCGACAAAATAGAATATATAAGCAATACATAAAAAATTTATAATTAATTACATTGCGTTATATGATTATTAAGCACTTTTTATCAAAATCCTGTAAAATGTGTCTCTCTTATTATAAACTAAATTGAAAAAAAGTATTTTCATCAAACATATGTTTAATAGTAATTAAATTAACATTAATTCGGAACATAGAGCCTGTCGCTGAGTGTGTGGCCATATTTGAAGATATGCTTTAAACAACTCATGAGTATAAAAAATTCATTCAGATCTTTTTTGTGAAAAGCTTTGTATGAATGAGTGGAATAAAAACAATGTTTTGCTGAGCCACTGGGAAAATTCAAAAGAGAGGTCTTTGGAATGTTACTATGATTGTAGATTATTGCATCTTGCACTGCAGTACTCTAAAAGTGAAAGAGAAAAAAATGAAACTTTGATAACAAAATGAAAGACAAGTGCATTCATGGGAGATGCTTGACTGAGAAATTTTTCTCGTGTAAATAACTGCATTTTAATGTCTGGTGTAAATTAGATATAATTTTTTACTCACACTAAATGTTTCCTTCTAAAGTGTATAATACACTCACTTCCAAAAGTTAAGCACGAAGATGTAAAATGCAAAAAAAAACCAACAAATACTGCTTTGATTGACACAAAATTCGGCAGGAAAGTAGCATATATATTTATGCGTAAAACAAAATCAATAATTATATACAGAAATGAAAACAACATTAAATTTTTGTAAGTTATCATATAATGACATACTGGAGACTTAAACAGAATTATGTATAAAGTGAAAATAAACAGCATAAAATGAAAAAAAAGGACATTAATAGGGTATGTGATCCCCCCCTCATCTGTATACAAAGTTTACACCTTGTGACCATGCTTTCAATTAGGTAGTCAACCACCGCAGAATTAAGCAATTGCCATTCTTCTTGCAGAGCAGTTTCCAGCTCAATAAGAGTGGCTGAAAGTGGGAAACGTGAAGATACAGCACAGCCGAGAGCATCTCAAAGATTTTCAAAGGGATTAAGGTTGGGCGAATATACTGGCCACGCCATACGCGCAATCCCTTCACTCTCCAGTTAGTCATCGATGATGTCAGCTCTATGGGGACGTGCGTTATCGTCCATTAAAACAAAAGTATGGCCAACTGCTGCAGCGTACAATCTCACAATGGGTTCTAGGACTTCATCTCCATACCGAACAGCCGTCAAAGAACCCCGTTTAAAGATGTGCAGGTCGGTGCAGTATCCTAATGAAATCCCTGCCCATACCATAATGCTTCCGCCTCGGAATGCGTGATGTTCGGTGATGTTTTGGGACTGATTGCATGTTTGTTGTTCATGCCATGTCCTTATACGCTTGTCATCTGGCTCCAGAGCGAATCGTGACTCATCAGTAAACATGACATTGCCCCAGTCACACACATTCCAATGGACATGTTCCCGGCACCACTGTAATCATGCCTCTCTTGATTGGGCGGATAGAGGGACACAAACTCGAGGTACCCGGGCGTACAGTCCACTCATATGTAATCTTCGGCATACAGTAGCTGCAGATATTGCCGTACCAATGGACGCTGTAACCATAGATGTTGCACATGTGGAGGTCGCTCTGTAATTCTGCTTGGCTACAATAGCAATATATTGATCTTCCGCGAGGGTTGTAACCCTTGGGCGACCGGCTATGGGCCTTCGGACAACTGTCTGTGTCGTTTGAAATTGTTTCCATAAACGTGAAATTACAGAATGATAAACAGCAAAGAAAAGAGCAACATCTGTGATCGACTGTCCTGCTTCAATGTACCTCACAGCAGGCCAGTGCTCAAAATCTTCCATTCGTCTTCTGGAAGTCATAGAAACACGTATGTCTTGAAAATAAATTGTACAAAAGTTTTAAACACCTTCTATCAGCACCCTCAATCAACTTCTGTAACCCTTCATAAAGCTGGCTTCTTATAAGACTGCCTTTTTTGCATATTTCTTGAAAGCGCGATTGTATGTTACCTAACATATTTGCATACTTCCATCTACCTCTGCAGCGAATTGCATCCTATTCAATTCTGATTGGCTTCCGGAAATTACCATTTTCCTCTCGTGCTTAACTTTTGGAAGTGAGTGTATTTTCTAATGAAGTTTTTTGTGATTATTTTTTGACAATTCATTTGAACGAACTAAGTACGTGCATGCAACAGACAAGAAAGAAGTAATTTGAATTGCAATAAAATTGTGTATGCTGGGAAGAAAATAAAGGCTATATTCAAACTCAACAAACTAGAAAGCTATAAGCCCAGTTATAAATTTTAAAAAAGTTTTCATCCAGCTTAAATTTTGCCAGTCTGTTTTATTTGTCCAGAGTATCTGTTGTTTCTGTTTAAATAAGATAATTTCTCCCATTATATTTTCATGTTCATGTTTTATCAGCACATCATGAATGCATTCTTTTGAAAATCAAAGATCCTGGTTCATAGTGGTGTCAGTATGATTTCTCAACACTACCTCAGCTTACAGATATTCTTTAATTCATGTCTGAAAATTTTGTATCCCTTTCTCTTTGCCATCCATTCCTTGAGAGGATTTCATATTGAAAGATTTTAATTTACGCAGTGATAGCAAGTATGCAAAATTTTTAAATTAATGATATTAATAAAAAATTCCAAATAAAATTCCTTTAAAACATGACCTAAAATTGGTGTAGATTTTGACTAAAATTTTATTGATTTAAACGGTTCATCAGATATTTTTTTTTTTTTTTAAAGGTAGGAAGAGCAAAAAACATTTATTCATAATCCAGTGGAAGGAGCAAAGAGAAAATGAAGGTAATGCCAAGTAAGGATATTAAACAGAAAAAGTTAAAATGTTAACTAAAGTATGCACATTTTTGTAAATATTTTCTTTTATTATTAACATATATCTAATAAATGAATGCTTTTAATTTGGCTAATTTATGTCAAACCAAACTAAAGCAGTTCTGTAAATTTCCCAAGAACTGAATTAAAACTTTGTGTTAAAGAACAGGAATCTTAAGTTCAAGAAGGAAAAATAAGCGAAACATTGACAGCTAATCATAGTTACCCAACCAAATTTTTGCTTTCTTTATGCAAAAATTACCACATAACTTTTTCAGTTAGTGAAGTGGATTTCCTTGAAGTCTTACACATTCATAAAAAAATACATTCTTTACTTAATGATTTTATTTTCAATCCATTTCTTCCCATTGTTTCCAGAATTGGAGGAATTTCAGCTTTTTTGCATTTTGTTGTTGATTTCCTTAATATATAGCCTACCTTCTTTTTCTTTTTGCTCCTTCCATATTTGCAAACGCTTTTGGTGAAGAGGGACATATGTCAAATCATCCTCGAAACTAAGTTTTATTCAAAATCTGTGTCAATGTAAGGTACTTTTTTTTCATATTTTTTACATTGACTTAATTATAAACTGGATTTAATAAAATCATGTGTATTATTTTCTCTACCCTTTTCAGTTCAAAGTAATTATTGGAAACGGGATAATTTTTAGTGCACTATTTTAGGCCCTGGTATCACTTATATATAGTTATCTCTATTTAAATTAGAGATTAAATCCAGCCAGAACCTGGCTTGATTGAAATCATAATTTGAAAAGAAATCATAATTTAAGTCAGTTTTGAAAGAAATCATAATTTAAATCAGATAAAGTGAAATCTGGCATTTTAATTTATTATTTCATTATTTGCCCTTATTTTAACCTAATTTATTAAATTTTTATCTCTTTACGATGTATTTAATTATACTTATTTATTATTTTATTTATCTTTTCTGACAATCTTTTATAGGTTTGTTCTTTCCTCAAAATTTGCGATTCTTTCATATGTAATCAGTGATGTAAAGCGCATTGTTTTCTGTGTTATAAATTACTGACCTTTCTCTTTTAGCTCTCTGTATGTGCAATTTCTATTTGTATAATTAACGTGTGATAATAAAATAAATGTTTGGTGTGAGACATAAATTTTTCTCTATTGTAAATTATTGATTTTTCACTTGTTTTTTATTTTATATTGTAGCTTTGTTTGTCGTGTTTCTCTCTTGTACTATGATTAATGTGCAGTGTGAAACTGTTTCCGATAATTAAATTTCTAATAAAAAAGCTGCTGCTGTAATTGGTGTACATTTGTCTAGCTTTATTTTATTTATGTTTCATTTATGTAATTATTTGAGACTTCAATCAAAGGAAAACTGGTTCTGTCCTTCAGTGGGAAAATGAGAACACCAAAAGTTACTCTTTTGGTTCGGGTATATGCAACGCAGTAGTTAGTTTAGATGTTTTTGAAGTTTTTGAAACCAATGCTGTTGCTACCAATCTTGGTAGTACAGAATTAATTTTAAGTATTACTTGAGATCCAAGTTTTGAGGTCAGTTCATGCTCCATATGTTTGTAGATACTGGTCACTGCATTATTACAAAATGCTAATGTGCTATTTAGGGTTAATTCGTGTCATCGGCTGACTGAAAAAGGTCATTGCCAAAATAGTATTAAGGAAATCAAATCCTGTGTTGAATAAGACAACTCTATTTTTTCTTTCAACAATAGAACAACAAAATATTTTCAAAACAAACTTATTCTAAAGATATATTAACAATGTTGCCATTAAAAACGCAACTTAACTCAAGATATAAAAAAGAAGAAAAAATTAGGTGGCACTTTTAATCACATTAATAACACAACATCCTAAGCTGATTAAATTTAATGCAGATGATTTGTTGACCTGAGCTTTTACACAAATAGCTATTCAAGGTGCGTCCACACGAGTAAGCTAGTGATGTAAATGACAGAACGAAATGCATGTCGTCGGCGAAAAGTCATCCAAATGGGGACGCCAGCGAAGTCTGCATTTAAGCCAATAGAAGTTCAAAGTTTTTCATCTACTGTTCGTAGTCTGGTGAGAAAAATATCACACTCAGTTCATTTTATTGTGAAATTTTGTTTATTTCACAACTCTGATAGTAAACAGTTAATATACGCACAAATCAGTTTTTATGCAAATTAAGATTTATAAAATTGTTTTGGAATACAGTATAAAAAGAGAATTAAATGACTTGAAATAGCATCCACGATATAATAATACCAGCTACATATTTTTTAATGTTCCCCCCTCCCTTGGCTTGCTTGTTTATGTGTGGTGTAGGAGTACATGCAAAAAAATCTGTCTAATAAGTAAAGCGTTCTATAATTTGATTATTATCTATAAATTATTACACAAATAAATTAGAAGAAGAAAGTTCATTCAATAAAATTTCTAAAGATATGCTGTTCTTAAGTATTTTTAGCACAATGTAGCGTAGGCCCAAATGCTTAATATAAAGACTGAAAGCTTTCAGATTTTTTTTTTATTTTTATTATTTCTCATTTTTATTTGTTTTTGAATTTAGAAATAAGATTCAAATTTTGGACAGTTTATGTAAAATATGCAATAAAGAGATAATTTATACAAAAGGTACAGATATATCATACATACTGGATTAATGGTTTCTATTTACAGTTCATTTTTAAACTAAATTGAAAACCGTAATAATAGAAAAAAAAATAATAAATAAGTTCAAAAAATATAAAAGCTTTCAGATTTTACATTATGTCCAAAGAGGCATTTTTTTAACGTTTTGTGTGTTACCTTTATTTATTAAATATCATGTTCTTCGCACTTAAACCATCAAGTTCTGCAGAGTGGCAATATCGCAAAATAATTTTAAAATGAGCATATCTTTAGAATTTCTGCTACACAGTCTCGCGCACTAGAGATAATTTTTGTTTCATACAATGTTGGTGTTGCTCGCTTTGAAATCGCTTTGTTGAGTTTGTTAATAAAAAAGTCGTTAAAGTTTTATAAAATATGAAATAGATAATAAAACAAATTCCAAATTCGGGCTTCCAGATGCTCATATTTGGGTAGAAACGTACGTTATTCAAAATTGGATGGCTCTACGTACCATTGTTTTATCACAATGTGAGAAACTACACACATTTATGCAGATTCTTCATTATTTAATTTCTTTAAATATAACACAGGGAGATAATATTGGTGGTAACAGTTCAAAAGGTGATGCAAACAGTTACAGTGAATCGACGCAAAATGCCAAAACGAAATTAATAACCCTTCTTTAGCTAACGATCCTTTGGGCTAATAATAGATAAAGTAAGAATAAAGTGATTGATGATTAAATATAAGAAATATTTCAAAATGAGATAAGCTAGCTTTGATTTACAGTGGTTACGAGGGAGGTTCGCAATCCAGCATATCATGCTTGGTAGTTCTTAAAGCATAGGCTAGTTCATCAACGCAGCCATCCCAACATTTATGATAATTTTTAACATGACTTTAACAATGTTTTAATTATTTTAACAATGTTTTTATTAACTCTTTCCGCGATGTTTGCTTGTGGTCTTTACAGGACCATTTTCATATGCCGTATGTCAAGTCCTTTACACAAGTTTTCAAAAATTTGACTAACGAATTGTCTACCGTTATCACTTATTACTTTTAACGCTGTACTGTATTTTAAAATATACCTGTATAAGAACACATCTGCGACTATTTTAGCCGACGCTCGCTTTAAGGGAATTATTTGTGCCCACTTAGAAAAATGGTCTGCAATCACCAAAATATATCGGTTTTTATTTACCTCACTTTGGGGAAAAGGGCCAAGAAGGTCTATTCCAAGGATCTCGTTAAGAAAAGTCACGTGAATACTATTTAGATGCCCGGCCGAGCTGTAATTAACATCATTAATTAACTGACATAAATTACAGGACCTGACATACTCATGCAGTTGTAGTTGCGGAAAATACACCGCCTTGCGCACTCTACACACTGTTTTCTCACCCCTAAATGTCCGCCTGGAAGGCATGAAGTTCCTGCAAAATACTTGTAGTGTGGCGGGGATGGCTGATTTAAACTGATTGTTTTCATTTTTCGATTTAGTATAGAACAACAGATTATATTCTCGTAATTTTGGGCCCTATTTCTAATTTCAGCAAGATCTGCATGTTCAAAATTATCTGGATCCTTTAAATAAGCATAGATGTTACCGAATTCTGGATCCTTCAGCAATTCAGGTATAACTGTCTCCCAGGGATCTAAAACTTTAGAAGTTAACATAGCACATTTTATTTGGTCACCATTTTCATCCAGTTTAATTCTTGACAAAGCGTTGGCCACTGTATTTTCCTTGCCGGGAGGTGTATTTCCAAACCCTACTCCACTTTTTAAATTTTTGACGTCAGAAAAATTGACTAGTTTCGCCCGGGTGGATAAATCTTGCGCAAGCACGAAGTAGCTGAAGGGCGAGAAGTAACATAAACGGAGTTCTGTTTACACACTTGTAAACAGTTTGAAGTATATAGTCTGGAAGTGTATTCTCTTATGTAATTGCATAATTTGACGTGTTTTAATCTTCAAATACCTTCCACATTGGATTTTTCCATATCACTGTAAAATATATTGTATTTTTCCATATCACTGTAAAATATATTGTGTTATAAAAATTAAATCAAAGCAAATTACTTTCTTAAAATAATTAGAGATGTGAATGTTCTAATTGGATTTTCTTTTTATTACTCATTATTTCCGTTTTGAAATATATTTGACAAAAATGTATTTATGCTGAAAATTTTTTGGTTGTTTAAAAACTATTATTTGTCAATAACGTAATAAAAATTGACTAATCTTGTGCCTTATAGATCAATATGACAACGAATTCAAAGTGTTACAAAAACAGTTCGTTAATCTTTAGTTTGCAATAGATGCAACTAAATGGCACAGGGAAAAATATTTCAATAAAAAAATTCTCCGTGTCAATTCAATAGCTAAATTATTTCTATTTCAGTGAGAAAGCTAATTTCAGTGCTGATATAACAGATAAATGTAACAAGCATTTTGGGAGCTTTCAAATATAAGCTAAATGTAAAATCCTAGTATAGGGTGTGGCCTCATAGCGATTTCGAAAATATTTCAAAATTTCTGTGTTCGCCAACACCAAAATGACTTGTTTACTGTTCATCGTAATGCCGCCAAGTCCTTGTGTACCATATAGGATTAGGATTAATCCTCGGTGAGAAAAGCTGAATAACTTGTCAATTTCTGGATATATTTGGTACGTTTTTCCAAAGTTCCAAGAGAGTCGAAATACCACTGGAAGATTTCACAGATAGTCTGTTTTCAAATTCCAATGTGGAATTTTTATTCATTTTATTTAGATGAATAGTAGCTGACTCATTATAATTTCTAGCTTTGCAAATAGAAAAGTACTGGGTTTTAATCCTGGCATACGATACACATGGGATTTGGCGACATTATGATGAGCAGTACACAAGCCACTTTGGTGTAAGGCCAAGGCTGTACCATTTACTGGGATTTTACCAATCTTACTATACAATTTAATATATGAGAAGAAATAATTTACTTTCATTCCCTTTAAGTTGGCTTGTTCGTTTCCAGTCAAACCAAAATTTTTGGCAAGTCAAAAATTGAGCGTACAGAATTTCGTCGCTTGAAATATCAATTAATTGTTCTTTTTCATTTAAGGGTATACTGGAATTGAAAATATCAAAGGAAAATGAGTCAGGATCCACCCTAATTCTTTATTTGGAAATCTTTTGAAAAGTTTTCTGTCAGTTTTATTATATGTCGAGAAATCATGTTTTTAAACAAGAAATCTATGTTATTTTCTTTAGTAAATTCTGAAAAACATGTCTGTGTTGTTTTTGTTCAATTCTCCTTGCCAAAGTATTAGCTTAGTTTTTTAAAGGTGCTCAGTTTTAATATTGGCACTCAATATTAAAATCTTTGTAATTTTTCTCTGTAGACATGAATTCAAATTGTTAAGTTTTCTGAAAATGTCTACCACGTAACTGAACTTTCCTAACCAATCATTGTTAATGAATGAACTTTCCAATATAAGTCGAAAATATGTCGCAGTTATTTTTCGTACGAGAGCCAACTGACTTCGATATGTAATAATAATGTTCCATGTCATTATTAACCCTCTTAGTCCTTTATTTTACCTGTTAATGCTGCAGCAGCATCAGTACAAACTGCGACACAGTGCATCTAGGTAAATTATTTGTTTCAAAATATCTGTTAATACTCTTAATAATTTCAAATATTTTCCCTCCAGTTTTAGCTTCCAAATTTTTACAAAATAAAAAATATTCTACTGTATTGTCTTCAGAAACATATCTCAGATAAACAATGAATTGAGACATTTTAGTAATGTTGGTAGTTTCATCAAGTTGTATAGCAAAGACAAGATTTTGTATTCGGCGAGAAATGTTATCTCTTGATGATGCTATTGCTTTTAAATCATTACTATATTTTTCTCTATGCATAAATGATGTCATTTTAATTGCTGAAGGAAGAATGAACGATTCTCCAATTGTATGAGGTTTTAAATTTTTTGCAATTAAATATGAAACTTTTAAGGATGCTCATAAAGTCTTCTCAGAAACTGTTGTGTATTTATGTTTAGTTTCTAAATGTATTTTTAATTTAGCAGGTTTCATGCACGAGTTTTTCACTGCATTTAATCTACAGTGGCTATTCATTTTCCATTCATAATGCAACCTGTAAAACAGTATATAATAAACCTGTCTTGATATTTACTCAGTTTTTATTAGAAGTAGAAAGAGAGCCAGTGGATTAATTTTTGTTTGCATTTTCATTAATAGCTTTCTAACTTTATTAGATGTTGGTCCATCATTCCCATTTCCCTTGTGAACATTGGGTACCTATTTTTGGCCAATTATCCATCATGAAGAAAATTGCAACTAAAGTAAAATTGTTTTTATTATCCTTTGAGTGCGCTATTGAATTTTCCAATACTTAGAAAATGTTATGTGCTTACTTGACAAAAAATTTGGTTCGAAATAAGAAGCCTAGTTTATAAATGATGTGTATTGCTAGTACAAATTGCACGTAAGACTACAAAAAAAAAAAAACTACACCGTCTTAGCTGCACATATGCAGTTACTTTGAAATTTGATTTGAGCTGCTTGGAAAGCATCAAACATGATGTTCGAATCAAGTGGAAAAAATCAAAATATGGAAATGTTTAATTTAAAATTCTTGGCAAATGTTAAAAGCATCCAAAATTCTTTTCAAATGCTGTACATTTTTTACTGTCAAATAAATTTCTTTGAATTTGGCATCACCCAAAAATTTGTTTTGCACACCAATGCCACAATGTATAAGTGGACATAACACTTTATATTCATGTAAACATGATTAATTCTCAATAAGTGGTTTAAATTTTAGAGAAAACTATATAAGTTATCTATTTTTCAATATCATTTTGAAAAAAATGATTTTAGACTTGTCTTCAACAGAACAGCATGCAACAGAATATCATCAAAATTACGAGAAAGTGTGACTTATGTGAAAATGGATAAACATCGGCTGTCCAATGTGAAAAATTTGCCAAGTGAATTACAATTTAATTTCTTGTGTGTATGTTGATTATCTAACTAAATACAGAACGATCTGTTCTGCTGGAATAACTGTATATTTTGTATTCTGTTTTTTTTTTTTTTTTTTAACAATCGCAGTAATCTCCCATAATACTTACAAGGAATGAGTTAGTTGATTTAACTAATGTGCAAACAATTTAATTCCTTATTTACATGAACAACATATCATGCAATGCTATGTGTACTGATGATACCATGATCATGACTCAGAATTAATCTCTGTATTCAGACATATATTCCTTACAAGAATATAACCATGCGCTGGAGTCCTAGCTTCAGCACCCCTAAATTAAAAAATTTTACTGTTCAATGTTTCTCTAAATTCCAAAATTTTGCACACCTGGCATAATTACACTGGCTCTAGGCTCAGTTACCTAATGTACAAAATCAAAGTCAAATATTTTAATGTTATTTTAGACCATCAATTCCCTGATGCCAACCCATTTCTTTAATGTTCAGTTTCTTGGCCGAATTATCTTTCTGTGGGAATTTTTCAATATTTTACTATTTCAACTGAATGGAAAATACAAGCTAAAATGTTTCAAATGACTGTTAGTGGAAAAGC
>KK118970.1:42433-54718 GCA_000611955.2 Stegodyphus mimosarum
AGTTGAATTATGTTTTCTGATAGAATTTTTTCCATATTGCATATTTCAGCTCGACAAAAAATCAACTTTCAAAATAATGAGGAAAAGCACATACTAAAATGTTTCAAAATGAAATTGTAGGATAAATAAATACAGAAATTAGTTTTTTCTGGGAATGTAGGAGTTATAATAGCTTATATATATATATAGTCTAAACACTTTTGTATATACACATTGAAAAGCTATTATATTATGACCATCTTATTAATAACATATAGGGCCACCTTTAGGCCTCAAAACTGCTAGCACCTGACGTGGCATTGACTCCACAAGGTGCTGATATGTGGTCTGAAGTATCTAGTACCAAGTACTCACCAAATGGTCCTGCAATTCCTGCACGTTGTGAGGGGGTAGCATGACAGCTTGAATTTGTTTTTCTAGGTAGGATCACAAATGCTCTATTGGATTAATGTCAGGTGAATTTGGAGGCCAAGACATGACTTTAAAGCCATTGGAATGTTCCTCGAACCACTCCACAATGATTCAACCCTTATGACATGATACATTATCCTACTAGTAAACAGCCCCTGCCAGAAATACTGTTGTCATGAGTGGGTGAACCAATGATATTCACGTAGTGCACAGATGTCACAGATGATGATTGTTTTATGGGGATTTTGGGTCCTAATGTGCTTCATGAAAACATTGCCCAGACCATAATACCTCTGCCACCAACTTCTCTCTCCAACTGTGCATCTCAGAGACAGGGTTTCGTTTGGAAATTGGCATATTAGCACATGCCCGTCGATGTGATGGACCAGAAAATGTGAATCATCGAACCAAGCAACTTTCTTACATTCTTCTAATGTCCAATTCCTACGATTCTTGGCCCGCTGCAGATGCAACTGGCAATGACGTGCCGCCAGTGCAGGAAAGGCCTATATGGAGCAATGTAAGTCACAGTGTGTTCAGGAATACTGTCTGGGTTGCCACTGTTGTAGCTCTTTGGTCACGGCGAACAATGCATAGCAATCTGTGCTCCTCTGGAATGTGCTGTCGATGACACACTGCTGGCCGGTGTCTTGTCGTTTCACCATCCATACACCATTTTTGATATATGCTCACAACTGCATATTAACAGCCCACTAAACACGCCATTTCTGATACTGACATTCCCAGTTGCCAAGCCATAACAATTTGACCTTTATCAAAGTCTGATAAATCAGCTGCCTCTCCCATTATGTCGCTTATCACACTATGTTGGGACAGACAATGCATAGCTGCTTTATATATTCCAACATCAGCCATGCACGTGCAGTGATTTGTTCCAGAGCGAGCCCATTGTTATAGATGGAGGGTGTTCATAATGTAATAGCTCTTCGATGTGTCTATTGCACATAAATTCCTTTCTTACATAAAATATATATGTATATTTAAAATAACTAACTAAATTGTAAAAGAAGTCAGAGTAAAAAATATCCTGTTCTGTTCTCTTAATTAGCAAATGAAACCTTAAAAAAGTACTATGAAATTCATAATGGAAAACATTAAAATATATGAAAGTAAGGAAAATTTAAATTATGGAATGTACTTTATTAAATTAATAACAAATGGTGAAAATATATTTTAATTACTTAAAACACGAAAAATTATTTGGCAGAGATTGTTGAATATAAAATTACTAATTTTCAGATTACTACTGTTCATATTTGAACTCCCAACTTGCAGTCTTAATCCCTGTAATAATTTTTGCAAAAACAACCTGTTACCATATTCCAAAGATCAGCAGCAAAAATTTTTTTTCAAAATCTTGCATAATATTAAATATTGACTTTTAAAAGTCAAGCTGATAAAAATAAGATGAACTGTTTTTATAAATTTAGACTAGTAGTTTCTTCTTCCATTCACTTACTTTTCTATAGTGTTTCACTTTTTATATGCTCGACTATCCAAAATTGCAAGAGCTTTCTGGATATTGTTTTGGTTGAATTTTTACTGTACATATATTTCAGTATTTACATCAAATATGCACAGACCAATACTTAAAATGAATTCAGTTTTACAGCTAAACACATGAATAGAAAACAAAAAAATTATTTGAGATTGTATTTCTTTTTCCTTCATGAAAATCAAAGTGACTTACACAGGCATGCAATCACACTGCACAGACGTGTATGGAAATTCTAAACACATTTAGTAATTCTGATAATCATGTTAAATAAATCAGAAAATATTTTCATGTGTAACAAATGAATAAAAGTAGTTAAGCTCTTATCAAACAGAACATAATAATGAAGTTGTGAAGATATTTAATGTTATAAAGTTAAGCAATTTAGTAAATTTAAATTTTTAATCAAAGCAGTGAAATATTTTGACAAGTATGAAGTTCCTTGCATATCTTTAAAGTTTAACTTTATATACACTAAAAGAAGCATAAAATGTATTAATCTATTTGTTAACTTGATTTTTGCACAGAAATCTGCAGAATGCTTCGTAATTAAGATGTACAGCAATTCTTATTCCTTGATCTGAAGTTTTCTACAAGTTTTCTTGTTAAATTAAAATTGCTATGCTGGCATACGTACAGTTTTTTCTATAGTGACTTCTGATCTGAATAAATCTTTCGAACAATCAAATTTGTTTCACTGTTGAATTTTGTGAATGCATCACATTACATTTATTTTGCATACTGTTAATGTACACTTCAGCAGTGAATTGTTCTTCTCTTTCTTCAAATACAGTAATTCAATACGGTACATCATCAGTTACGCCGATAAGCAATAACTGTTCACTAAAGATTTTGCTAAATTTCCACTCATAATAATTTAAATTTGGAAAATCTTGCAATTAGCTGCTAAAACATAAAATCATCTACGCAAACCTTTCGAAAGCACGCCGTAGTAGTCGTCAAAAGTCAGGTATGCCGACTTCTATTTGTCAGGTGAAACTAGTCGATATTTCCGTAACGTCAAAAATTTGAAAAATGCGGTAGGGTTCGGAAATACGCCGACGGCAGTGTGTTTAATTATTAAGTTGTATTTTTGTAACTTTAAGGTCCATCTAATTAATCTAGGAGTTAAATTCTTTCCAGAATATAATCTACCTACGGATGATCTGAGTAGATTGTAACTGGGGCTTTTCCAAAATAGACCCTAGACTTCTGAAGTGCCATATTAACACGGCTAACGTTTCCCTTTTCGTCGCTGTGTAATTCCTTTGTGTTTGATTTAATGTTTTGCTAAAAAATGCCAAGGGTTACTTTTTGAACTAATACTGCACCCACGTCGTAATCTGAAGCATCAGCAGCGATCTCCAAGTTCTCGTCCCCTTCCGCGAATTTTAACACTGAGGCGTTAATTTCACTGGGAGTTGTTTTCAGTTGTTCAGAAGCAGTACTTGCCTCCGCTATCCATGCAACCTTAGATTTCTTCCGTTTTAAACCAGAGATTCAGCAATATCGCCAAATTTTTTTATAAACGAACGATAATACGAGCACATGCCCAGGAAAATATGAAAGTTTCTTCGCCGAATTTGGCGGAGGATAATTTTTTGTTGCTTTTATTTTAGAATCCTCAGTATCCATACCCTTAGCTGAGATTTTGTACCCTAAATAGCGCAATTCGTTATTTTCGAACTTTCATTTTATGGCATTAATAGTTAAACCTGCTTCTTTTAACAATGAAAAAACTTCGTGGAGATCTTCCACGTGTTGTTCAATAGTGTCACTAGTTATGATGATGTTATCGAGATAAATCAAAGTGGATTTTCCTAGGACGGGATGTAGAATGATGTCTATAGGGCGTTGAAAGTTGCTGGGGCCCCGCAAAGCCCAAACGGCATGCGCAAGAATGCATAAGTGCCCGATTTTGTAATAAACGCTGTCTTATTCACGTCTTCTGGTTTCATGGCTATTTTAAAGTAGCCGGAAGTAATATCAAGAGTGGTCATAAATTTTGTAGATCTAATTTTCCGTATTATTTCTTCTATTACCAGTAAAGGGTAAATAGGGAATTTAGTCATGCTATTAAGTTTCCGGTAATCTATGACAAAACGATAAGCTTTTGGATCCGAAGGGGGCAGATTATTTCTCTTTCTCCATAGCGCAACTGGGCTAGCATATTCACTATTGATGGGAATGATTATTTTGTTCCTTAGCATTTGCTTTGTATGGTGTTCGATTAGTGCTTCCGTAATCATAACGATAAGGTTTTGCTTTACAAGGTTCGCTTGATTTTAGTTTTATCGCATAGGTAACAATTTGTGTATTCCCTGTTTTCTCGGAAAATAACGTAGTAAATTTACTTACGAGTTTTTCCAGCTTGGCTCTTTCACCTTGCTTTAGATGCTGGAGATTAATTTCGGGAACATTTTCCTCTTTCAGCACCTTTGACACCATCTCCAAGACAATGGAGTTTTGCTCAAAGTTTATTGTGGCGTTCGTCGCCCTAAGGAACTCTGTACCTAGAATTACATTATTTTGCAGATTTTTAACAACAAAAAACAGAATAATTGTAGGTTAGGCTTTCAAAATTTCATTTTTTACCTGAACGTTAAGCGATAGCTTCCCGACGCATTGACAAATTTTCGCTTGTGCGGCAACGATTTCTGTGCTACTATTTTTAAACAATCTTAAGGCCGTATTCTCCTAGCGCGCGAAGAGATCTCGATACGAGAGTGACTGCTACGAACGATTGATCGAAAACTGGCTCAAGCGTTTCTACCGTTCGAATCGTTAAGGCTTTCGCTGATCGAAAGAGGTAGAAGCTCCTCCTTCGCACCGCCCATATTTTGACGTAAAACGATAGTACAACAACCAATGAGACGACTTCTTAAAAAATAATCGTAATTTTTATTTATTTTTTTTTGTAAACATATGGTAACAGCGGATCAGTAAACAACATATGTTTTTCCATCTCGGATAATATCTCGTCAGTTATAGACATTAGTGTCTTTCATTGAAAAGCACCATCAAATATACTACTATTTTATAAATGTGGCGACTCTGTAAACTTGTGTTGTACTCGCTAACCGCGCGCCGTTATCGCTAACTGTAAGCGAAGGAGATTTTTCGGCAGCACTCACAGACACGTCTCGTCGTCGGTCGCTCTCTTTCCTCCAACGTGATTGTCTTTCAACTGTACTAATTAAGATTTATTATTGTGATGTGAGGAAATGTTTTTGTTATCTAAAAATTGGCTCTTATGGCATGTTATTAATTCATCCTTAAAACACTGGCAAATTCCAATACTCATAGTTTGTTGTTGCACACAGCCGCAACCACGTACAACCACGTGAGGCTTAAGCCAAATGAATCGTCGAAATTTATACACGCGTCTAGAAACTGAAAGAGTGACCTCACATCCACTACGCGAATTATAAAGTTGAAAGAATCAGATGGCGCCCTCTAGTGGGGAAAAAACATTTAAGATGTCTAATATCAGAAAAAGGAAGTACTACTTTGTACAGTGATCAATTATTATTTTTATTTAATTTTATAGAAAAAACCTGATTTAAAATTATAATTCAGAACGTTAAACAACATTTTGATCATTTTTACATCAGCTAATTTAATTTTTATTATTATTGAAAATTCTTTGAATTTAAAAAAAAATATTATTTTTATAAAAATCATACTTAAATATCTTATGCTCATTAAATTTATAAAACCTATAGCTAACAGGTTGATGTTAAGGAAAATAATCAACAAATGTTAAAATAAAAGTTTTTATTAACAAAAGCATTGTTTAAGACAGTATTTATAAGAAAAACAAAGTAAACAAAATGTTAATATTATGATCAATATGTGGTGAATGAAATAACAATTGAAAAATGTAAATAAAATGCTATATGTAAGCAACGCAAGCGATTGTAGAACCGCAGACTACAATAATTTACTTAAAATATTCACAGAAGTTATACTAAGGTTGGAAAGCAGTAAATGATTTTTAAAAAGTGGGAAATACTAATGGTTACAATAAGATATAAATACAGAATACAGTTGTAGGTTACTAATGAAATGCTGATTGCAAACTATACACATGATTCTGGAACTTAGTATACTACATTTAAAAACACTAAATATTCACAAAAGTTATACTAAAATTAGAAAACAGTAATGATTTTAGTAAATGATCCTTGAGTAATAATATTAAAAAAAGAAATAAAAATATTTATGATCTGAGCTCTTCTAATTTTTAAAGCATACAAATGTTTAAGAAATGTGTAATCTGCGGATGGAAATAAATGGCTTAACTAAAAAAAACATAGTAATATTGCATAAATCATGTTTAAAATAATAATTTAAACATCACTTTCTGCTTTAGAATTTGAATTCTTGTTCAGAATTAAAGATAAGGCTATATTTTGTTGTTCAACAGGATTTGGTTTTACAATTGAATTTTTTGGTTTTTTACGAATTCTACGTGTAGAGTACAGAGACCTCTGACAGGTAATGTTTTTGTTTGCAGGGACTTTTTTAAGATTATCTTGTGACATAAGTGAACAATTGGTTGATGTAATGGCATTTAAAGTTGGTTCTATTGGTGAAATTAGTCTTTCAACTGCTTCAAATTGACTATCCGATGATATAGAATCAATAATCCTTGTAATGTTTTGTTTGAGTTTCTCTTTTTTAAGAGAAAGGTTTAGGTTTGATACAGGGGGAATCATTTTTACTTAGCTCGAAAACTAATGAGTCTGACTCTTTATTTTGATAAGCAACATGCATATGTAATGTGGGATCATCATCTTTTTGAAGAATTACTTCTTCAGAATTATTTTCAGTGTTCATGGATTTTACTCAACATATTAAATGGATATGTTTGCACATATTCCATTTTATGCTCGAATCTATACAGGTACAAATAGAATTGTGAATACATGACTTGCACTCCATGCAAGTTAATTGGCATTTGCAATCAATGCCTGATTGTCGTACAAAATACATCTCTTGGATTTCTGATGTTGAAATTACATTCCAGCCATTTTCAATTTTCGAGACTAATTCATTAGGAAGTTTTAAGCTTAAATCATGTCTCTTACGAAGCTCAATTAACTTATTTGTGAGCTTCCCTTTATGCATGATTATTAGTCTATCAAATAATTTGTCTTTGATAAATTGCATAAGTATGTTTATCGATTTATTCAATCTTTTTATGTGTTTACCTCGTAAGTATACATGCTTGATTGTGCGAAGCATACTCTCAACATGCATATTGGTATTAATACCACAGTGTAACCTGTGACAATATGCCCATCTTTCCACGCAGTTTGCATAATTAGATACAAAATATTTTCCAAATTCAGAAGTTTTATCATCATTTAACATCAACGAAATAGCTTCTGTTAACATTTTATGAAAAGCAGTGGAATCTCGCTCTTCCAAAAGTGTGCGTAATACTTTATACACCTCCAGTTGCTTTTCTGTCGAATTATTTTTTTTAAGATTATTTCTCCACGCAAGGTCTACATGCCATGTACAAAATAATCTTTTCTTTGGAACTTCCATAACCTGGCACCTTAGCCTTAACAACTCCAACTTTATTTTTTATGTATTTGGAAAATGTCGAAAGGCAAATTCATCAGCTCTATTTGATATCAGAAATCTGCACGGAAAGCCTTGTCTGATATCATCGAGAACAACAATTGTTATCAATTCAAACTGATATGCATTCAATCCGTGTGTCCCATCCACACAAACACAGTCTGAGCCATTTTTTTTTTTAAATTTTAGATTGAGCATCTGTCATTATCATTAACACAAAATCTTCATTTTTTAATTCACCATGTTGTTGATCAACATTTCCTTGAGGTTTATAATAAAGGACAATGCTTTCATGGCTTCTCATTTCATTTACCCATGCATTTATGCTTGTACCATCATCTTTATGTTTAGTATGGTTTAAATTGTATCTATTTTCAATGTTCAGCAGATCTTTCCTTGTTGTGAGATGAATTCTATCCAAGTTACAGCCAGATACCGTGTTTCGAATATCATTAAGGATAACATTAAATGGTATCATTAATGGTATTAAATTTGTCGCTAGAAGTTGTTTTTCTGTCTTTCATAAAAACATATGTTTAAGTTCACTTTCGTGACCGATGTGTGTTTTCATAAAAGAAACTTTGCACTGACCATTAGCCATTTTGATAGCTTTCATTTTTGATGGACAATACGAATTGAGTTTTTTACTTCCTTGTAATTTTAGAGGTCTTTTACCCAAAGATTTTGTTTCAAAATGACCTGAACGGTGACAGCTGAAATAATGATATTCTGTACCAGATGAAGTCTTTTTAATTCCACAGTCTTTTATATACATCTTTTGTTTCTTTTTCAACACTAAGCTTCCATGCTTCAAACTCTTCAAAAAATGAAAATAAAAAATTATCATATTCAAGCTTAATGTCATGTTTAGAACTGAAATGGGCTTCGAAATTGGATTTCAACTCTGTAAAATCACACAAAGGACAACACACCATCTTTGAAAATAGCGGGGAAAATATGAAATTCTATCTCATTTTCGCACTTTTTCCCCCACTAGAGGGCACCACTCTAAAATTCCCGTACGGGATGTGACGTCACCTTTTCAGATTCAGTTTCTAGACGCTTGTGAAATTTATAGTACAGCAGAAATTTTGTGCTTAAACAAGGCCTTGTAATATTGTGCGAAATGCAGCTGAACCAATATTTTTTACTTAAATGTACTGGATTACTTATCGTGTCTATTGGATCGTGCATCAGTTTCATCATATTACAGCCACGTGGATTACCTTCATGTTTCCATTTGTGATCATGTTTCAGACATGTGGATTACCTTCATCTTCCATTAGTGATAGTGTTTCAACATCAAGCGAATGGATAATTTCTGTACATGAAAGTGATATTTTCTAGCTTTTATTCCACGCATGGATAGCAAATTTATTGCTAAATTTATGTTTCTTATTCGTCAAGCGGGTGAGTTTTTTCCTATATTTCTAATGTTCTAGATCATTTGAACTCAGGTCCTAGCATTAATTATTTTGTGTTTCTTCACGTCTACTGCAACAGTATTCTTGAACTATATCGTTTTTTTTTGTTATCTATATTTATTTATATTTATTATGGCTACTAGCGATCCTCTACCCCTGATGACAAACAAATGGCTCGCGTTGCTGTGAAACCTGCCCAATTTTGCCGTAGTGACCCCAACCTTTGGTTTTTTCAATTAGATGCACAATTCAAGCTCGGGGGTATAACACGCGACGACACGAAATTTTATACTGCGATTTCCGCCCTGGACACTGAGGTTCTTTAGTCAGTACGCGAGATTGTTCTGAAACCCCCCTCGGATAATAAATACGAGGAATTAAAAAATAAATTAATTTCAGTTTATGAGGAGTCTGAAAACACCAAACTAAAGCAGTTATTACAAGATTTGCAACTTGGTTATATGCGCCCATCCCAGTTATTGTGAAAAATGCAGGAGCTTGCGGGTGACAATTTTAAGTCCAATATTTTACAATGATTGTGGCTCAACCGTCTCCCGAACAATATCCAAGCTATTCTTGCCTCCAGTAACGAGAACGTACCCCAACTGGCTCGAATGGCAGACAAAATTCATGATCTTCTCCAACCACAAGCAATCAGTCACGTTCAGCATCCCAGTATTGATACTTCATCTCTTCAACAACAAATCCAGGAATTATCATTGCAGGTAGCAGCCTTACAGACACGATCTCAGTATCGCCCGCGCGGTAGATCCCGGAACCGAAATTTCATTAACAAACTCAAAGATTTCAAAGCCGGCAATACCAACGTTGTACAGAAAAACATTTTTATCTCCAGCGCGTGCACAGAAATTTCTAAAGATATGCACAATTTAAAATTATTTTGCGATATTGCTGTTGAACTGAATTTTATGGTTTAAGTGCAAAGAACATGGTATTTAACAAATAAAGGTAACACACAATATGTTAAATAAACGCCCCTTTGGATGTAATTAAAATCTGGAACCTTTCAGATTTTTTTTTTTATTATTTTATTTTTATTACTTTATTAATGCAAAATATGGCTTTAGTGTAAAAATCGGTGCCCTTTCGAATGGCAAAAAATTTTGTTCAGTTTTGGCGATACAACAACCATTCTGGTTACCATGAGAGTTTTAACATGGTTTTAGCTTCTTGATTTATTTAATTGAAAATATATCAATGTGCACATAGACAAAGTCAAGGCAATGTGCAATGACTAGTTTGTGAAATTCTCTGATGTTTTCTTAAGTGAAAACAGGTCGATGTGTACATGGACACGGAGTTTGTTAAATTCTTTGTTTTGGTTTTGTGTAGCGGCTATCTTGAAATTGTGTCTTATTGGCGCCGATCTTAGCGTCCAAACAGAATCGCAAAAAAACAAGGGGCACCCAATTGTACACTTTTACCCAAAATATTTATTTATTATTGCAAAATATTTATTTATAAGGCAGTATTATCCAGTTCTTTCCATATTTTTAAATCTGTTCAAATTAGATTCATCTATAACAATCTTCTACCATAGGGGTATAGACGTCTTTAAAATCTGCCACAGATCCCAAAAAAAGAGCCACCTTCATAACAGTTTAGCAAGGCATTACAGTGGCCACATACTCATGATGATCAATTTTTCTAATCTACAAAGAGCAACCATTATAAAGGGTGCAACCACCTTTATGCTAGACACTGCTCCAGTCCAGTTCATATAACTATTGCCGAAGTACCGCTAGTAAATAGGACACTGTTACATGGTCAATGGTTAATTATGCAGTATTAATATGACAATTCACTATTAATTACGTCACTTAAGAATTCTTAATAATATATTACACACGCATAAACTATCCATTTAGCTTACTCGGACTCAAAATCCATGTATTGAAGAATTTAACTTTTGTCATTCATGCTATGCTCTATGCAGGTAACAGATGATAAGTTTTGGCTTCAGAATACAACAAAAAACAAATGAAAACAATTTTTAAAAAAGTCGCGTTAAGTATTTCTGATAATTCGTAAGATTAAAAAAGAAAATTCAATTACATCGCGCAGCAACAAAATATGTAAACTGACTACGAATAAAATTCACGTTATATATACACAATATTTCTGACAATTCGTGAAGAAAAAAAAGTTCCATTAAATCTCGCATTTCTCTAAAAAAATATAAGAAAATGCAACGACGAATTGGAAATATAACATAACATTTATAAGTACTTCATATAAAAAGCACAAATTTTTAAAATATTAAACTCATCTTACGTAAAAATTCCAAACTTCTCTGTATGGATGCATCGTTAGACGTAATGTACGCAAAATTGAAAACATTAAAATTTTCAATTATGTGTGACAAACATAAATTTTCCAACCTCATAATCATTACCTTCAAATACAAAATATTATTCAATACCACACATTTACGGTCTGCCCGCAATGCGAAAAATCAAATAGAAACAAAAAAACCCTAATTGGACCAGATACTAGACACAAGCGTCTAGGGGTACACTAGCATCTCAAATCAGAATGGCGTCTAGAAACTGAGAATCTGAAAGAATGACGTCACATCCACTACACGAATTATAAAGTTGAAAGAATCTGATGGCGCCCTCTAGTGGAGGGAAACACATTTAAGATGTCTAATCTGAGAAAAAGGAAATACTTCTTTGAACAGTCATCAATTATTATTTTTATTTAATTTTATAGAAAAAACCTGATTTAAAATTATAATTCAGAATGTTAAACAACATTTTGGTCATAAGAAATAAATACAGAATACAGTTGTAGGTTACTAATGAAATGCTGATTGCAAACTATACACATGATTATGGAACATGATATACTACATTTAAAAACACTATAAATATTCACAAAAGGTATACTAAAATTAGAAAACAGCAATGATTTTAGTAAATGATCCTTGAGTAATAATATTAAAAAAAGAAATAAAAATATTAATGATCTGAGCTCTTCTAATTTTTAAAGCATACAAATGTTTAAGAAATGTGTAATCTATGGATGGAAATAAATGGCTTAGTTAAAAAAAAGAGTAATATTGAATAAATCATGTTTAAAATAATAATTCTGGACAAGAATTTTAATTCTTGTCCAGAATTAAAGATAAGGCTCTATTTTGTTGTTCAACAGGATTTGGTTTTACAATTGAATTTTTTGGTTTTTTACGAATTCTACGTGTAGAGGTTTTTTACGAATTCTACGTGTAGAGTAGACCTCTGACAGGTAATATTTTTGTTTGCAGGGACTTTTTTAAGATTATCTTGTGACATAAGTGAACAATTGGTTGATGTA
>KK118971.1:0-25890 GCA_000611955.2 Stegodyphus mimosarum
CTATCTCTGTAGGGCTCAGATGAACTACAATCTTCTTCATATAACGTTTCAGCATCTTTAGATGGAAGACTTCTTGCCGTTAGTTCCTTTTGGCAAATTTCAAGTCGATTAAACTTGTCTTTAAGTTGCAGTTCCAGAACCGAAAGTAACTTTAAATCTTGAATGTCTGATTTCAATTCTGCATCAATTTTGTTTGCACAAGACGTAAAGGAAGTTCTTAGACATTTCCGTTCAGTTTTCAGCTGCGTAAGATCCATTTTTCAATTTATTTTAGCTGTTATCGTGCCGCACATTGGTGCGCCAGTAAATGTTGCCTAATGAGCTTTCGATCTCATGGCCAGCTCTGAAAAGGATTCGTAAGTCATCTACCCGATGAATTTAACAGCTATCTTTGTATAAATAGAGCATTCGAAATCTTTAAAGCTAATAAAATGATTTATTTACACATACACACATGATAAATGAAAGGAAAATAGCTATCTAACTACAGAGTGCAAACATCGCCATCGTCCTCGCGAGAAGCTCTCTTCTCGTTCTCTGGTGTCCTATGACATCAGTCCCGATCTGTCGTTTGATTGGATGGCGTAGTGATGCCATTCCCAACAACTTAAATTATATATTTGTCGCACGTTGTGGTGCTATGAGGCTTCAGTTACTTAAAAGTCCGAGTTTACATTAATTTTGTCTACGATTAGAAAGGAACATGAACAAAGCACCAGAAATTCGAAAACTGGAGGTAATTAATTTACAACGTGATATAAATGTTATTAAACATTTAAAGAAGCAGGTTTTATTCTGTTAATTGTAATTCTGTCAAAATATAAACGGGTGCAATAAAAATGCTTAAAATAAGAATAATAATTTTCTTTCAAAAAATATTTTTATGTGAAAGGCTTTTATTCAGTGAATTTTATTTCCATTTATATGTGAAAAGTAAAAAAGTAAGAAGAAAATAACCCTATAACTGATGATCATCTACAATACATCATGGAGATAATTTCTAGAGATTAGTGTCTAAGACTACAAACTATATAAGAATCGACGCACCATCAAGCTTAAGAAAGAAATAAAAAGGCTATTATTATTTACAGAGAAACGTGTAAGTTTATTTAGCTTTCAAAAAAGATTTATTAAATGCCAGAAAGAGGCTAGATTGTGATTATTTATTCTCAAATTTTCTACCAGCTGGAAAGTTTTTCCTAAGAACGTATTAAGTTTTCATATTCTTTTTTAGTTTACATTATATTAACATGACTCCATGGGATCGTATGTAAAATACAGTATGGGCCTTCATTTATTAGTTTCAGGAGTTTACCTGTGTGCTGATAAGAAGCTTATAAATAAGGCTCATACTGCTCGATCTCTAAAGATCCTTCAGATTCTCAAGCCTGAAAAATTGGTATTCTTATTCATTCCATAGTTCACAGTTTCATAAGGCAACATATCCTTAATCCACATATTTAGTTTTCATATTTTCTCCTTTATTTCAATGAATATTGATACTCCAAAAAGATCTTTTGAAGTCATCCTTAAGCCTACACATATTCTGGTATCTGTAGTGCTATTCTGGGGTTCTACTGCCTAAGTAGTACTTCCCAGAAGTATTTACAGAGTTCATTACGGAGCCTTAGAATGAATGGTAAATAAAATGTGTCCCTATTAGGAGTTCTTGCAATTCGAATAGAATAGAAGCAGCGCTTTACCTCTACAGATACTAAAGGCAGCAACTGGTGATATCTGCAGCATTGTAGGAAATCTAGGAGCTGCAGCTGCCGGAAAGTGTCGATGAGCATTCCTAGGTATGAGAGTAGTGTGGATTTCCAGGTGACGGTGTCCAATTCAGGAAAATAAGAGGAAGGAAATTATTTAATAATTAAGAACTTGCTTCGTTAAGCGTAAGATGTACTTCGGCTATGGGCAGGTGACGGGTAAAGCCACATTTCATCTGAAAAATCCGCGTAGCAGATATCCTGCATACGGACGAATGAAGAAATCGTCTGCTAAGATTTTAAAATTTTTAAGTGCAGCGAGGTTCACAGTAGTATAGGCAGTTTCTTTGTTTTAGAATTAACATTCAGCTTGTTCAGTCATTCCTTGAATTTCCAGAATGATAGTGGACATTTTCATTTTGTATGAAGTAGAGGGTGCCAGTGATATTCCGCAGCAATATGCTTTGCAGGATTTGCAATTTGTTCAGTTCATTTTCTTTCGCACTTGCCCAGACTGGTTAGTATCAGAAAAGATCGCATACGATGGCCTTACAAAGAAATAATATGTGGAAAGTATTGGTTCCTGAGTGACTTTAGAATAATGGGAAATTTTGCGAATGACAGCTGTTTATGACTTTCTACGTGCACTAATAATGTGGGTAGGCCAATTGAATGGTCTGATGAACCAAACGAATAGGCCTTTGTCCGTATGTACAAGCAGTACTTGCTTCCAGAAGAAAGTCACTTTGAGTTTATCTTGAAATTTATAATTCCTGATAATTACGATTCTTCAAGTTTGTTTGTTAGTTTCTATCCTCAGCTTATGGCAGTATTTTTTTCTCTTTAGAAACTCTTCCTGAAACCTTTCATAGTCGTGAGTCAACCTTCTGGAACGCGTGAAGGCAACCGTATCTTAGTCATAACACTCAATCATGATGTTGGAATCGTCCTTTTGATTTTGGAGAGTCATTTGTTAAAAGGAGAAGCAATCTTCCTGTCTCACTGTTGTGCGACACTTGGAACCTAGCCCCGAGGAAAGTCTATCTGTACAGGCTTGTTATTAAAGCCTGAAATGTTTATGGTGATAAAGTTTTTTTTATTGGATAAACGATTATCGTATTTTGTTGATGTTGGGGCTAATGCTCACTTCTCTAACCTACAGTTATCTCAAGTCCACCAAATTCCTTGTTGCAAAGAGCGCAAATTCATGCCTGTAGTTGGCAACAGCTTTGCGAACTTGACAGTGCGATTTAACATAGTTCCGCCCTCAATTTTGATGAAGGGCACCACTGGTGGACGGGTCCAAGGGTTTCCCACCCGTGTCACCCTACCACATCCTCTCGAAAGGGCTTTCGACTGGCCATATATTTAGAGCGCCGCGATGTCGCACGGACACCATACATTTACAAACGTCCATGTCTTCTCCGGAATTCCAACCCAAGTTTCATTTGAATTTACAAAAACATCTGCGTGGTCCTTTGATATACATTTTATTGCTGCTATGTGCATTTCATTTAAGATTTGAAGTGCTAGCTTCGCATTTTGTTTTTGAATTGTGTAAGAATAAAGAGCTTTATTTGTAAGTAAATGGCAATACCTAACAATGGAATTCCTCGAACGGGCTGGCTGCATGGGCGTTTTCGTGGTTTTCCCCATGTGTAACTTGTATGCGAGCCAGTTTCCCTTAGAAAGTCCTCCACGAAGGCATCCCTCCCTTTTGGCAGATAGGTATTGGTGCAGAAGAACTAAATTATAAGAAACCCATTGAGGAAACTGTACTTCAGCAGAGAGCTCATTTAGAAAACAAGTAGCCAAAATGGCTTCGAGATGTACTTAATTACTTTTGGGGAAACATTTCTAAATTTAGAAATAACTGAGTTTTCTTAGATGTGGTTGTCGTTCGTTTATGTTTATATACAAATCATCAAAACTGTGGAACAATTTTGTGATCCATGATTTTAAGTATTGACATGAAAGTTGAAGAGCACATTTAAAATAAAAAAAGAAATAAGAAAAACGTATTTGACATTATCCACTTCTGATAAAATTCCAGTATTATATTATTTAATGAACATTACTGAAATTTCTAGTAATATTACAAGATTTGCATGTATAATAAAATCTCTAATTACATTATTAAATTCCGTTCACTGTAATACAAATAGTTCTGAACATCTTTCTTTCATAGTAGATTAATTAGAATTATCACGTGTATAAAAAATAATAGGCATTAAAGAAATAGAACTTTAATTTTTAGCTTCAGCTTTATTTGAACAATCTTCCTGTGCATACAATGCTTTATTGAATTGCGACTATTTTATGTATTCGAAGTACTCGAGTCTTGCATAATATAACGAGTAGTTGTTCAATATCAAAATTAAGTTTGGCTGTCAGCATAAATTATATGGAGATGGAGACGGAAAAGTGCTTTTTTAATGGATAAAAATTTGTAGTAAATATTTTATTATATAAAATTTATATTCAAGCTATCTTTAACATGAAAGTGGTTTTATTTATTCAGATTCTCATGATAAACCAGTACTTGCTGCCAAAACTGCTCAGGTTTCCTGATAACATCAGATTTTACTTCGTGTACCTTTGCAGCTAGTATTGTTCCAGGTAAAGGATTGGAGGCTAATGATTTAGAAAATATGATTTAAGGTAGTATATGTTTATTATAAACATAAATATTAATATCACAAGACATAATTTTTATTAAGATATATTTATAACAATGGACTAAGAAAGTGAGGAAACTAAAAGTCGATTGTTCCGTATTCAACAGAAAAGAAAGCTCAAATAAGAGGAATATTTTAGAATTTTTCGGACTGCTGCTAAAAATTACCAAACATTTGCAGCCATATATTAAGCAGCCTTTAGATGGTTCAAAGGTTTTTTTTTCCTTTCTTTTTGCACACTTCATATGTTTAATAAGTACACGGTAACTAGTGTAAAAAAATTGATTACATTTCCTGATCTAGAAACTAATGATGTTTTAAAAAAATTTAATTAGAAACGTTTGGAAATCACGTATTCTTCTTCATGAAATGTGTTCTTTTTCATGACTTCATGTATTCTTCTTCATGAAATTTTCAATTGTTAAGTACTGCCAGTCATGTATTCTTCTTCATGAAAAATTCTTCTTAAATCATGTATTATTTCATGAAAATCCTTCTTCTTAAATCATGTATTATTTCATGAAAATTCTTCTTCTTAAATCATGTATTATTTCATGAAAATTCTTCTTCTTAAATCATGTATGCTTCTTTATGAAATCTTCCATTGTTAAGTATTGTCATTTACTTACAAATTAATACTCTTTATTCTTCAACAATTCAAAAATAAAATACGGAGCTCGCATCGGCACTCCCATACTATAACATGACGCCAAATAGCAGCGCCAATCCACTGCAGTGGTGGCGATGTAAACTAAATCTCTTCCCCTCCTCCTTTCCCCTGCAGTTACGTCATGGAGGTTGGAAGTAAGATGGCGAGGCCGCAATGAGTTTTGACAGATTGGATGTAAATAATTTGCAATTGCGTCGTAATTATATATATAAATGTATATATTTTCTGTTTGTACAGTATTTCACAGTCCTAAGTATACGAAAAGAATACATTTTTAAGCAAAGTTTATTGTTATTAACATTAAAATTACGCATTATTTCTACTCCAATTACAGAGCTTCTACCTAAAATACTTTCTCAAATGTGACATGATTTTTTTAGCTTCTGAGGCATCTTTTAAAGGAAAAAAAAATCTAAGTCAATTTGTAATTAATGCTCAATTCGGTCCATTTCAAATTAGCACTCTTTTTATTTTAATAGTGAAATACATTAAATAGTACATAACTTTCTCTGAATATTTCTGAAAGGGAATAAAAAAAAAGATTTTTTAAAATATTATTTAAAACTTGGACCTGCGTTATTATAAAATATAGGGGAATAATTCTTTTAATTATCAGATTTTTTTACCTTTAATTTTAACAATACATATCCTAAAACTCTTCTTTATTACTTCCTTAAGTACGCATAGTCTCAAGGAAACGTGTAGAAATGTATTCCATCAGATTTCGACGAAATCTTTCTCTTGCAATCCTTAAATCCGCAGTATCGATACGCCATTAGAGGAAATTTTAAAAAAAATTGGTTCTGAAAAGAGGCTTTTGTAATTAAAAAGTACAAAATTAATAAGTTATAAATAACACAACCAAAGCACGTTAGAAGATAACAAGATTTAGGTAGAATCAAACAAACAACCAAATCAAAACAACCAATGACTGAAAAGAAAAGAAGCTTGCGTAGTTTTACTGATTGTGTTTCCACATCGCTACCGCTACGAACGCTGCGGTCGTTTCGAAGCGCAATTTCTCCCATCGAAGTGTCGACGCTTTACTTACATACAGCTCTGCTCTGCATGACGCGTTATCTACAGACACTTACATTAATAAACACGCTACTGCAACTTGCAAGAGCATTTCACTAGATAGATAAGGGAGTTTTTGAAACAGACGAAATGTACCTAGTAGAAGAAATGTTTGTAGGGCTCCGCACCAAATCGGAACTGGTGGTAAAAAAGGAATTTCCAGCACGATCAAACATCGGTTTCTGTTCATTAGCAGCAAGCGCAAGCTAAGCACAATATTTAATAAAGCAAATGTATCGTGGTATTCTGTTCCTCAGTTCCAGTTTAACATTTAATACTGTTACGGGTTTCATATTTATTTGTCTATTTACTAGAATTGTAAGTAAAATTAGTTTATTTTCTCATGCAAGGCAGACGATCTTTGAAGAGAAAGCTACGTTGGAAAATAAAAATAAAATAGGGCGTGTATTTAATATTTAATAAATAAATATCTCGTAATTGCGGTTACCATCCACAAATATCGAGCAAAATCGAGGTTGTACCAGAATATTCTAGTAAATAATTAAAAAGCTGATAAAAGCCAAATTTAAACACCTCAGATGAGTTGTAGTTGTACCTGTTTTAAGTGAACTGTCTGTTTACTTAGTGCTGTGCTTGACTGTAGAGAATTCGCTGGGAGATAGAATTAGTTTCTCTGTTTTGAATTGAGTTTTGTTTAAAGTTTGAGATATTGTGCGAATATCCCTGAGGAAATATTTCAGTATTTTACTTTATTTCTTGTGAAAAGAATAAATTTTATTACCTTTTTAAGGACTTGTGCATTCACTCCATTACGATCCCGTACGCACGCAACAATTTTTGGTGTCAGGAAATGGGATTTTGATTGCCATTCACTAGAGCAAAGTCAGAACAATTGAGACAGCTCATCACTGCTTTTGCTGCATTGCAAGAAAAGATGAAATTCGGCCACGTATCCCTTAAAGAAGACGTTAAAGCTGGCCAAGGTTCCATTAAAGAGGTGATGAAAGGTGTTCAAGAACAGATGGAAGCTGGTCAAGTTTCCGTTAAAGAAGAGATGAGAGTCTGTATATATATGTATGTATAAAAATATTTGTCATTATTTTCTTTCCATTATTCCAGAAATTCAAATACATTTGAGAAATGAAAAGGTAATAAATAATGCTGGTAGCCGGAAATCTCATCCCCTTCTCTAAGAATAAGTGAGTTTTCTCTTTCACCATTGTCGCCAGTGTTTGAAACTCATGTTTCTACTTCGACAGCAAAAGTCTAAATAATATTGTTCTTTCAGCGCATTTAACGAATGAGAAAAAAATCTATTTTGCTTAGTACGGTGAATGGTCTATCAAAAGATGACGGAGGAAATAAATGTAGCATATGTTCCGGATTAGATCAAGGTGCGATGAAAAATTACATGACTTCTAGTTGTACAAACCACATGAATTTAGAAAGAAAGAAATGTAATTTTACAGTTTGTGGTATCGGAGATATATTTACAAAAATTAAATCTTTTTTAGCAAGACAATTTCTAATTTTAAGGCAGATTTTGAAGAAGAGTTATTACGGGTTTTATACCATCTAAAGTATTAAAGGTTAAAGTACCAGACATAAATTATATAAAATTCGCAGAGGAAAATTTTAATAAGCCAGATCTGATGGATATATTTCTAAGCGCGGAATTTTTTATGAATTACTGAGTTCAGGTATATCCGTCCAATAGTAATTTGATTTTACATATTACAGTTTTTGGATACGTAGCTAGTGGAAGTGTACCCATTGAAAATAAGGGAGGGATACATTGTGGTTTCGTTGAGGACAAAACTACTCTAAACCAAACTTTTGAGAATGTTTGAGAAATTCAAAATGTGCAGACCAAAAAATAACGAAACAATACTATACTTACTTTGATCTTTAGGCCGGCATCAATGCGACCTTTATCGCGCTATTTAGATAGATTTATTTTTTAGATAATCCCGGGTGGGGTAACCTCGTGCACGAAGCCTCATGGAGATTTCTCAAGACAGAACTAACAGAAGGGAAGACAGAAGGTAGGCCCATGCCTATAAACGAAACAATAATTTGCGAAAAACACTTTGAGTAAAACTTTAAAAGAGATGAAGCTGTGAGATATATAATAAAAATGCCATTAAAATACAATCCAAGGGAAATCGAAAGATTTTGGGCTTAAAAAATTGAATTCGTTGTGGAAGCGCTTCCTAAAAGAGTCTGAGTATTTAGAATTATACAGGGAATTTTTACACGAGTACCAAAAAGTACGTCATATGAGAGAAATTTCGGAGTGTGAAGAAGAAGAGGGGACATATTACATATCGCATTTGGGAATTTATCGACGCGACTAAAGTGCTACAAAACTTCGTGTTGGTTTTCATGTTTCTTCTCAAACAACCGAAGGGAATTCTCTTAATTTTTTACAGTATAATGGTGGGGCTATTCAGGAAGATTTATTAAGATAATGAATCAGTTTCATAAATATATTTAAGCGTTGGTGCCAGAAATCAAGCAGATATATATAATGATATTAATTGACCCAATTCAAACTAAACTTTTAAGAATTCTTTGCTGGGAGGGAGTAAATGATCCAATTAAAACTTATGAGACCAAAACTATAACCTATGGGACAGTATCAGCGCCATATTTAGCAACAAAAAGTTTCCTTCAACCTTCGAGAGATGAGTGCAAAAATTTCCCTTTAGCCTCTGCAGTTTTAGAAAAAAGCAGTTCTATATGGACGATGTTTTGAGTGTTGCGCATACACTGAGTTGAGCTAAAAATTTACAATCAGGATTATCAAAATTTCTTAATAGGTTAGGTTAGGTTATTCAATTACGGCAAAGCACACGAGGGCTATCTGCCTAAGGGGAGGGATGCCTTCGTGGAGGACTTTCTAGGGGAAACTGGCTCGTATACACGTTACACATGGGGAAAACCACGAAAACGCCCATGCAGCCAGCCCGTTCGCGGGATTCGAACCTCGGACCGAACTTCCAGTGTTCAGCGTCTTTACCGCTCGCCCGCTGGTGGGCCAATTTCTTAATAGTGGAGATATGATGGCACATAAGTGGCACAGGAAGAATACTGACTAACAAACTGCGTCAATAATTTCAAGAAGAAAAAAAATATTAAGTATTATTTGGAAACCTAAGACTGACCACTTTACTTTCCAAATTCAGATGTATAGCATGGTTATCCATACAGAGAGAACAGTGCCGACCCCCTCGGAATTTTATGTCTTGTAGTTACAAAAGCAAAAATTGTGTTTAAAATTAGATTGGAATGATCCTGAAACTGTGGAAAAACTTCGATTCTTTGCCAGGGATAAACAATATAAGTGTAAAGAGATGCATACTCATTAAAACTCCAGTGCGCATTGAGTTTCACGGATTTGCAGATGCTTCCGAAGCGGCTCCATTTCGCAAGATGGAGCCTTCGAAGGGAACTTAGTTAGTAGCAAATCACGTGTATCATCACTGAAGAGTGCCACAATACCTACGTTGGAGTTGTGCGCAGCCCTTGTTTAGCCAGATTGATAACTAATGTGCCTTAGAACCTAAGACAGCTGACATCTTATTGAGCGACTCAATGATTATTCTTTCATGGATCCGGAAAGAGTCATAACGCTGAAATGGTTTCAAGAGGCATAAATACTGAGAAACTGTGTTTGGAAGAACCTATTTTCTGACTGATCAAGAGTATCCCAGTCATGAAATTCCTACGTCAGTTTGTAGAGACATTAGGTATTTTTTAGGAAGCAGGAGGGATGAAAGATGAGCAACGTCTTCGCCGGGAATCGAATCATGGACCTCTCGATTACGCGTAGAACCTGCTGACCACTACACCACGAAGGCATGCGAAGAAGGCGGGAGAAATACATTATAACTTTTAAGAGATGAGGTTACGTGTGAAATGAGACATACAGAACAAAGTGGCTTACCTGTATTAACTGTGACTCTTCATACATTTTTCCAACAGTCATTTGATATAACTAATAATTGTATTAAAATTTTAAATGTTATAAGCCCCCTGTTCATTTTCATCTACAATTTAAAACATCCTAGTAAGAAGAGGGTAAGTCCTAAGAACCAAAAAAACAAGAAATGCTCAAACTTTCCTTATAACAGGAATTCAAGGCAATGAATTTCTTAACGAGATTAAAGGCCTTCAACGAGGAGAAAATGTGTTTTCTAGTACGTTGAGGACTTTGAATCCATTTTTGGACTCCAAAGGAGTGTTAACACTGGGTGGCCGTTTAGGTAACTCAAATCTTGGTTTTCAATACAATAACATCCCATATTATTGCCTAAACATCCTAACAACGTGCATAATAGTTGAATATTTTGGTAAAAGATATTTTAATGTTGGCGTATGCTGATTGTTAAATCTTGTTCGAGAGAAATTTTGTCCTCCATATGGTAGAACAATCCGTAGGAAAGTAGCACATCAGTGTGTTATTTGTTTTAAAGGAAAGCCAGTAATACTAACCCAAATAATGGATAACTTACCAAAAGAAAGAGTCGAATCGGATTAACTTTCCATTTGTGCAGAGTGGACTTTTGGCATCCTTTCTTCACAAAATGCAAAGGACAACGCAAAGACGCTTTACAGAAAGCAGGATTTATATATTTGTGTGTTTTGTATTTAAAGCTCCGCATGTAGAAATTGTGTGCGATTAAACTTCTGAAGCATTCATAACAACGTTAAAAAGATTTATGTCTAGAAACGTAAAAGTTCTAAACATTCCTCAGATAACACCAAGAATTTTGTCGGAACCAATACAGAGATTAAAAATCTTTATATGTGGTAAAAAGCCAGATAACCAATTAGCTGGATATTTATCAACAGAGAGCATCGACTTGAAATTCATTCCCCTAAAATCTCCTAATTTCGAGGGCCTTTGGTAGGCTGATATTAAGTCATACAAAAATCATTTAAACAGAGTTGTAAGCGGAATACATTTAGTGTAAGAAGAGTTTCTTACTATACTTGTTCAAATTGAGGGAATTTCAAACTCTCGCCCTCTGTGTCCGCGGTCAGCCAATGAAAGCGATTTTAAGGTTTTAACTCTTCCCCACTTTTTCATTAATAAATTTTTGAATGCCGTTATTGAACCTGATTTAACAAAGTGAAAAGAGAGTAACGTTAAAATTTGGCAAAAACTAACGAGAATTGTTTAACTAATGTGGAAATTTTGGCAGCATATTTATTTAATCCAGGTGCAGCAGTGCAACAAATGGATGTCTGAAAAAAATTTAAAAATTGGTGATTTAGTGCTTTTAGCAGAAGAAAATTTTCCGCCTTATATATGGGCATAATTATAGATGTTTATTATGGTGAAGATAACAAAATCGGAGTTATCAATGTGAAAACTCGATTTCGAGGTTAGGTTAGGTTTGGTTATTCAATTATGGCAAAGCACACGAGGGCTATCAGCCTAAGGGGAGGGATGCCTTCGTGGAGGACTTTCTAAGGGAAACTGGCTCGTATACACGTTACACATGGGGAAAACCACGAAAACGCCCATGCAGCCAGCCCGTTCGCGGGATTCGAACCTCGGACCGAACTACCAGCGTTCAGCGTCTTTACCGCTCGGCCGCTGGTGGGCCTGAAAACTCGATTTCGAACTTTTAAAAGAGCAATGTTTTTAAAGTTGTCTTGCCAATGCCAAATAATTAATTTACATTTCAGTGTTTGCGCGTTTGCTTTGATTGATTTAGTGAATAGTTCTTTTTTTGAATTTCATTGCCTGCACTGTTTGTGCACTCAATTTTGAATACAGTGGGAAATATGTTTTTCTTAGCGTGAATTTAAGTGTTATTTGTGTATTTGAAAGTTAGATAGTGATTGCATGGTGTAACGAGTGCCATGCGGGGCGGAATGTCTGTTATGGCGTAACAGCAGCGCCATCTAGTTAGAGTTTGAAGTCAGTGTGCGAACAAGAGCTATATCGGCGTGACATGTGTTTTCTTCTCTTTGGTACTAAAGTGAAAATAAATTGTATTACAGTCGACTAGCTGAGGAAAGGCTCATTAAGCATGAGCAGAGGGCTCTATCTTATAAAAAGTTCATAACAGATAAGTTAAAAAATTTACATCCCTTTGTATCGTAAAGGGGTAATTCATGCTGGTGGCCGTCCTGAAAAAGAGTCCTCACCATTTTCTAAGATATATCGTACGATGTTTTCAAGAAATTCTAAGTAAGATTTACTTTTCTAGTGTGCACAGGCGATTATTGCATGTTGGCCGTCAAGGGTTATTAAATGCAGTGTGTTCAATATTTCGGCCATTAGGTAGTAGAGATTTCGCGCTAAAAACAGTAAACTTTTGTGTGACATCCATTAAATGTAAACTAATTTTGTTTTCACAGATTATGGGTAATTTACCGTACTAGAGAGTTAATATAGCACTCTCTATTTGATGTTTCAGATTTGGATCTTTGCGGAATATTTTACGTAACTTACAAGCATGAAGGAAAGGTTGTGATAAATAAAATTTACATTGTATGTATATGCTTTGTAACACGAGCTACCCATCTTGAGGCTTTATCATATTTCATTTCTAATTGTTTAACTGCCACTCTTCAGCGTTTCATGGCTAGACGTGGCAAATGTGCAGCAATATTCACTCATAATGCCCCTAATTGTGTAGAACTAATTCTCTAATTTTGGAATGTAGTTAATTTTCCTGAAAAAACTTTGGCCTCATATTTCACGTCCAAAGGAACAGAGTGAAACTTTATTCCTCCCAAGCCCCCTCCCCATTTCTGAGGGCTATGTGAAGCTGGTGTAAGGTCCGTAAGGCATTAGTTAAAGAGAATTATAGGAAATTTACGTTTTAAGTAAGATGCCTTTGAAACAATGATCGTACAAGTGGAGAAAATACTAAATTTGAGACCTTTTGCACCCATTTCCAGTGATTCTGCGTGTTAAAATGTTTAGCAAAATTTATATCACGTTGTAAATTAATTACCTAGAACTTCATATTTTATGGTGTGTTATTAATGTTCGTTTTGAATTTTACTGAGAATAATGTAAATCCGACTTTAAGTAACTAAAATCTTTCGTAGCACCACGTTTGTTTCAAATACACAAAATTTATAATTGAAATATTAGAACAAACTACATATCCTTTGGGATCTCTCATAAATTTCTCTCGAATAGCCTTAACACTGTTTCGAAGCACAAATGCCGAGTCATAAATTGATAGTAAGCGTCAAGTTCCCTAGAAAACCTAACACTCATAATGCCCCTAAACTTCCAATTCGTTAGAAATCTGAGCATGGTCATCATGCGGGACGTGGATGCGATGCTGGTCACGAAATTCATGATGTTTAGCTGGCATTCAAGAAGAAAGACCTAAAGCAATTCTGATGAACAAGTTAAGCAGGATGAGAGTAAAATTCAAACACATTCCTAGAGTTCAAAAGCTCGCTAATGTGTGCACGTTGTACATTGGTGTGCAAAACGTAAGCAACAGCAGGGTTTTTTGACATAACTCTACGAAAAATCAACTGAGAGACATGAAATAAAGAAATGAAGGAGCGTATTGTGTACGTAAAGGATGATGGAAGCATCGGAGCTGAAAAAGGAATACAATAAATACGGTATGGAATCAAGTAAAAACGAACTTTATTGAACGCATAGTATCGTGATTCATGATTGTCTATCCAAGAGGAAGAACAACAAGCAGATGTTCCTTAATATGGGCTATGCCCTCCCCTCACTGCAATGGTTGCTTCGCACCGTCTCCGCATACTCAGAATCAGCTGGTGCAACATTTCTTGCGGTAGGAGTGTCCATTCCTCAATCAGCATCTGTTTGAGTTGTTGGGTGTTCTCCGGAGGATGTAAACGTGTTTCAATGCGTCTCCCCAAAGCATACCACACATGTTCGATGGGATTTAAATCTGGGGAGTACGCTGGCCAATCCATTCGAGTGATATCTTCACTTTCCAGCAGCTCCTCAACAGCAAGAGTCCGATGTGGCCGTGCATTGTTCTCCATAAAAATTAAGTCTGGGCCAATGACATCTCGGAACAGACGCACATGGGGAAGGAGTACCTCCTCACAATAGAGATCCCCGGTTACAGACTCTCTGTCGAAAACGTGGAGCTCAGTTCGCCCGTTCAGCATAATGCCTCCCTACACAAGAACTCCAGGACCACCGTTACGGTGTCTTTCCTTGATGTTACTGGGATAAAACCGGGTCCCGACTTCTCTCCAAATCAAAACGCGTTGAGAATCGCTTCTGGTACTGAACCGACTCTAATCCGTAAAGAGGACACGACTCTATTGATCAGTTATCTAGTTTTTGTGCTCTCTGCACCGCTGTAAATGGTGGCATCTGTGGCCAACTTTCAACGGGAGGCAGCGTTCACGACGGCGAGCGAATAGGCCCCCTTTGTGAAGGCAACAGTAAACCGCGAAACTTGTCGCACCGTTGCTGTACAGAGTTGCTGAGCAATGGCGTTTGCTGACTGTTGTCGGCCTCTTTTCGCCTGCAGGACGATATATCGGTCATCCCCTGCAGATGCCATCCTCGGGCGACCACCTCGCGCAGCCACCAACCTTTCTAACAGCTGTATCCGTGGTTTGGAACGCTTTCCAAGCGCTCGAAACGACACTTTTGTTGGTTCCGAACTCTGCAGCTACACTGGTGACAGTACGCCCCTCCTCCAGCTTTCCCATCATTCTTCCACGTGCGAAGTCGTCCAGGTGATTTCTTCTAGCCATATTTCAGGTGTGAGAGAACTTTTAGACTGACACGCGGTGACTGAAGGACATGTTTTTTGCGAGCTCCGGTGATTGCTACGGTGTAGTGATTATCTATTGTGTAAATCTGTTCTGATCGTGCCCTTTTTTATGTGTGAGCTAGTGAAATTAATTCTATCGCTGTGTTTGTGTTAGCTCCTCCTGGATTACGCTAATATTTATGTGATTTGTGATTGTGTTAGGTTGCCGCGCGGCTAGCCCTAACACGTGCGAAAATGGCTGAAGCCGAATTCCCGCCGCTTCCAGCTAAGGATGCAAGAAGTACGGTTCGTGAACTATTTCCTGAATTAACGGACGGGATTGTGTTATTACGAACACGATTCTAGATGCCAAGTGGTGTGAATTACTTCAAAACGAACACTACACGCTGAAGGAATACTTCAGTGCGCTGCAACAAATTCGCAACTTGGAGATTGCTGTTAAGATGAATGAACTCACTGCCCTGCGAAGTATTGCACGAGCTGAAACTGAGGAAGAAAAATTGGTTTTTCAACAGAATGTTAAGACTCTCAAAGGCATTGCTGCTGGATTAACACAGTTATACCGAGGTAAGCGCGACACTTTTTGTGCCTTTGTCAATTTTGATATTGAAAATCTGGATAATAGTATTTCTAGTAATATTAATTCTGTGAATAATAGTTCAGAGTGTAATGTTGTATCTACTAATAGTCAAAACAGTAATAATGTGAGTAATACCAGTCTTGTGAAAAACGTCAATAATACTGATAATTGCAATAATTCTGATACTGTTAAATCTAAGGTTAAGAAGCTTTCTGATATTATTAATGAAACCCAGCAAAGGCCTAGACGGTCCGTAAAAAAACGAAACGCAGTGTTGCAGAGCTGCAGGATGATGGCTTTATTCAGCAGTGTAATACGGCCAGGCCATAGAAACGTGTTAAGTGTAATTCAGAAATACCAATGCCAAATAAGTTTGAGAAGTTAAATGAAAATAATAATACATGTGCTACTGAAAATGTAGATGCAAACTCTAATATGGATGTGGAGAGTGACGAGAAAATTGTTGAAATTATTCATCCAAAAGTTAAACCAGTTATGGTCAAGCCGGCCATCAAATTCTCTGATTTCCTCAAAAGCCTTAGAGACGACACGAAGCTTCACTTCGCGGGAAAGTTTAACGGGGAATTTCTAAAGATTTTCTCCAAGTCCGAAACGGGCCACAGATCCATCACTAAATATCTAGAAGAGAACAACATGGATCAGTATATTATAACTCGGAAAACCGAGAGACCAATTAAGGTAGTCATTAGGGGGCTACCAATTGAAATTTCAACGGAGGATATCTACGAAGAGTTAGAGAAAATGAATTATAAGCCACGTAAGGTGGTGCAAATGCGAAAAACGCGATCTAGGGTCCTGATGCCTTTATTTCAAGCACACCTCGAAAACATACCATGGGTGCAGAGTATATAGGACGTTAAAAACGTTCTTTGTTTTTATGTAGAAGTACAGTGACACAAAGTGCGTGGGGGTGTTGTGGAGTGTCAAAACTGCCAGCACTTCCACCACTCCAGGGAAAATTGTAAACTGCAGCCCCGCTGCGTCAAGTATGCGGCTACCCATAAGACCACTGATTGTCATGTAAAAAAGGTAGAAACACCAGTTTGTTGCAACTGTCTTCAATCGGGACACACGGCCAACTACCGTGGTTGCCCAAAGTTCCCAGTTAGGCGTATTGACACTAAGTCACTATCACAGACTGCTAATGTAAATAAAACTAGCATTATGGTACCTGGAGTGCCTACTAACAATGCTGTGGCCTCAGGGCGCAGTTATGCTAGCGTTGTCAATGCTGCATCCAATGCCTCAGCTACGGCTTCCGTAGCGTTACAGGGGACTGTCAATAAAATAAATAATATAAATAGTTATAACGCTAGGACTGTTAATGAAAACAGGACTGTCAATACCAATTGTAATAATAATGTGAATGCCTTATCTGACATATTTAAGATGTCTAAAGAAATAATTGATATATTTAAAGGTACTTCCTTTGTTAATATTCTATCTAAAATTTCTTCTGTAATGCCTGAATTACGGTCAACTGAAAATACTATTGATAAGTTACTCATTTTATTCAATGTATTAGACGATATATTCAGTTCCTTAATAATGCAAAAGTATGAATAGTATTGTTTATAAATATTTTACAATTGTTACATGGAACGCAAATGGATTGCATATCAAACTTAATGAACTTCGGGAGTTTATAAATGAACACGATTCCGACTTCTTTTTCCTACAAGAACACAAGCTTGACCCATCTCTACCAATTTCTGTAACAAACTATTGTACCTATCGTACCAACAGTGCTAATGCATTACGACCGGGCGGAGGAGGGACTACACTCCTTGTCAAACGCTGCATTCCCCATTATCACATAACAATACCACAGCTTCTTGCAGTTGAGGCTACTTCTATTCGCATCACAACAAACACTAGTATAACATACACTTTCGTCTCCACTTATATACCACCATCGAGTCCTATGGCTGCCGTTCAGACAGACCTTGAACTTTAATTACACTTGAAACACACGCTGTCATAGGTGGATACTGGAATGCGCACCACCGCGCTTGGAACTGCAGTAATTTTAATACCACAGGCAAACTAATTTATAGATTGGCCGGCTCGGCTCGACTTAACATTGCGGTTCCAAAACCCCCAACACTCTAAGCGGCTGGGTCCACGGCAATAATTGACTTCTTCCTGCTCAGAAATACCAGTTCTCCACTGGATATTTCTGTGCTGGATGAACTGTCATCTGATCATAACCCAGTCAGAGTTATCCTGGACGTCAGTTGTGTTACCACAACAGACAAAAGGGCCTTTCGCACTGACTGGCAAATATTTGCCAAAGCTCTATACAACATCCAGTACACTATCCCAACAATTCACAGCGAAAGTGACATTGATAGTTTGGTCAAGGATTTCACCAGTCAAATTCAATCAGCACTCAACAAATCCAGGGTGGAAATCAAGCCTGATAAAAACTTCCAACCACCTGAACTACGACTTAAACTTCGCCAGAGAAATGCTGCCTGACGGCAGTACCAGCGAACCAGGCACCCTGCCCACAAAAGGCACCTCAACCGACTCTGTGAGACAGTCAAGTCACTTACCAATAAACTTTCACAAGACCGCTGGGCCAACTCCCTTGGATCGCTTTCCTGCGAGGATAACTCCTTGTAGAAAGCTGTGAGAAGGTACAAAATATGTTACAAATCTATTCTGCCCCTTAACGGGCCACAAGGGATCATTTACACTGGAGATGAGAAAGCAGAACTTTTAGCGCAGCATCCAGAATCTCAGTTCTGCACGAACAACATTTCAGACATAAGCACAGAACAGCTTATTGCTGACTTTCGCCACAATTACACGGCAAGCCCATACGCAGACAATGTTATCTCAGTCATGCCATCGGAGGTCTGTGGATACATTAGAAGGCTAGAGAACCATAAGAGCCCTGCCATTGACGGCATAACAAACCAGATGATCAAAAGATTTCCTGTGAAAACCATTCTCTACTTCACTAAAATAGCCAACTGCATCCTGAAGTGGTAACATTACTCAGATTCTTGGAAAATGGCACAAGTTGTTCCTATTCTCAAGCCACAAAGCCAGCGACAGCTCCTGAATCATACAGACCTATAAGCCTGTTCAGCTCTGTCAGTAAGCTAATGGAAGCGGTTATATTGGACAGACTGAACACCTACCTTATGGACAAGAAGATTATCATAGCATATCAGTTTGGGTTCCGCCCAAAGCATTCGACCACACACCAGTTATATGGAGTGGTGGAATTCATAAGTGAAGGACAGCAAAGGGACAAGGTGACTGGCGGATTGTTCCTGGATATTGCCAAGGCCTTCGATCGTGTATGGCTGGATGCTGTCACGTACAAATTACACAACCTGGGTCTACCAGGCTACATCACGAACACAATTAAATCGTACCTTATAGGTAGACACTTTGTTGTTTACGTTGAAGTCTCACTTTCCACAAGCCGGCCTAACTGGCAGGCGTACCACAGGGGTCCCTTTTGGGCCCCACCCTATTCAACATCTACGTGAATGACATACGTACTACACCCAACAGTACACTCGCAATGTATGCTGATGACACGGCGATCCTTACACAAAATGCATTTGCTGGTCTAGTTCTACAACAGTTACAAGAACACATACAAACACTAGAGGCTTGGCTAGTCAAATGGAAAATAAAGGTTAATCTAGATAAAACTTGTGCTATACTCTTCCCGAGGAAGAGAAAAACTCCTGTTTGCCTGCATATGTATGGAGAAAACATCCTCTGGGTCAAGCAGATCCCATGTCTTGGGGTGAACCTCAATTAATCTCTCACATGGGATCTACACATTATACATATTCTTAGTAAGTTTCGAGCACGTAAAGCATCTCTATTCCTCTTAATCGCTCGAAACAGCGTTCTTTCTATCAATAACAAGTTGCTTATTTATAAATCTATGTTGCGTCCCATCATCAGTTATGCCTGCCCAGTTTTGGTGTATTCCTGCAAATCTCTTCGCAAAAAGTTACAAGCTGCCCAAAATGTGGTACTTCGATAAATATGCAATGCCCCTTGGTATATTCGTAATAAACAGCTCCACAAGGAGCTTAACATTGAAGAGCTTAAGGTGTTCTACAGCCGCCTTGCGCGGAAATTCTATGATAAACAGGAGTTCATTGATAATCCTGTAATTGTTACTTATAATAATGACGTCAATGATCCAATGTATATAAAACGCCCTTGGGCTATTATGAGTAATAATTTAGATTGATATTTATGTTTTATATAGTGTAGATGTATATGTTATTCCTGTATTATTGTATTTTGTGTACATACATTGCATGCATTATTTCACCTGGCGGCACCAAAAGTTTCGCATATACCTATATTCCCTCGCCATGCCTGTGCTTTCTTTACAGATCTATGCCACTCGACGGCCTACGTGCCTGACCTGCTTTCTTATACCGCCACTAAGTTAAGTTATAATATGTTTTTCTGGAATTATTTTTATGTACATCTTAATAGACAATTAAGTATTTCCCTCAATTGAGGATTTTCACTTGTACATTTTGTTAAAATGTTTATAATTCGAAACTATACGTAATTGTTCGATGTGGGGTAGGGTTTGATTACCCAGGCACCCTGCTGTTAGGCACCGAAGTTACATAGAAGAGCCATATTTCACGAACTGACTCTTTGGCACTTGCAGCGAATATGTTGAATTGCGTCTCCGTCCTTCCGTTTATTCTACTGTTGAGTTGCGCTCGCCGACATCACGCGTTTTGTGTACGCTCACGTCGCCTCTGACGTTTCGTTCCTGATATTTGCATAGGCATGACGTTTCTACTGACTTCCGTGTTTATTGTAGTGATCACCAGACCTCGTTTTCTGCAATTTCATGGTTCTCTGCTAAATTTTTACTTTATTACTTAAGTTTTGCGTACCAGTGTAGTAAATGCAATCATTGCAGAGCTTTGTGTGATATTTATTGTTTAGTGGTATGGGGATATTTTGGAATAACTGGTAACAGGATTGAAGAAATATTTCCGAACTCATTTCGTAAATTACATAATCATTTCAAATACACTGTTACACAGAAAATATTAGTGAGATATTTTAAAACAGTGGTACTTCAACATATGTGAGTAATTCGTTTTGTTCTGTATCTGCTTAGTAAGCTGTGTTTCAGCTCCATGAATTTGATTCACATGGATTAACATTTGACTAATATTAATCCATTGGAGCACCCAGAAAAAGAACGCCACTTTCTTTGACCCTTTCGTTTCCTTTTTTTCTTTTTTATATATCGATTTTCAAATACGAACAAATGCATCATATTATATAGAAAATTCATTACATAAAAAATTAAAACCTTCTAAAATAATACATATGAAAGATCATAAAAAGAATTAAGCTGTTTTTTTTTTAAATTTAAATACGGTATTCTACTTGCTTACATCGTATCTTCATTTTTGTTAACTGATTTATGTTGTCTTATCTCAAATATTGCACTCCCACAGAAGTCTTGTATTAGTAGGAAACAATAAGCAGATAGTCCTTTATTTAGTTAGATAACAATTTACAACATTATTATAAGGTCTAAAACTCATAATTAAGGTTGCAAATTATGTCGAAAGCTTCACAGGCTATCTGAATCTTGTCCAGAATTGATTTTGCTGAGAGAAATCTTTGTAAAAGCGATTTCCCTATAGTAATTAAGTTTTGATCCACATAATGAAGCTGTGGGTGGAGTTAGTGTTGGGAGGATTGCTTTCAGCTTTTGGAGCTTCCTGATTGGCTGAGATTAATCCTGGTATATTACTATTGGTTTCACTTCTAGATCTTGGTGCGCTAGGCAACGGAGGGAAATTTTCTAAGCCATTTGGAATATTATACGTATTGGAATTTTGACTTGTTCTTTCTCTTCGTGCTTGTCGTTGAGCGATCTTTTCCTTGATATTATTTGGGTGTTTGTCGCAACCCCGATAAGAACTTACATGCGGGCCACCGCAGAGGGCACACTTTCCTGGTATATTCGGGTCTTTTTTACAAGTATAGGTTGAATGATTTTCTCCACATTTTAAGCAGCGTGTCTTGCGCTTGCAATGTGCTTTACTATGCCCGTACCTTTGGCAGTTATGACACTGCGTCGGGCCGGGCGTAGTCTTGAAGTTAACAATTTTTACTCCTAGATCAAGGATATGCGTAATCAAGTATATTTTCTTACCATGACTTCTTTCTACTTCAGCAAGAAAAGTTGGCATTTTAACAATTTCTCCATCGATCTTCTTAGTGAATTGCTTAACAGCCATAATTGGAATACCTTTTTCTTTTAACTCGTCAACTATATCTTCGGGTTTGGTGTGAGCTGGGTGCTTTTTGATAACAGTGCGTATAGGTTTTTCCATCGGTAAAGGAAAGGTATGATAAGGAATGGTCTGTTCTTCTAAATACCTAGTTGCAGTTCTATAATCATCGGTGCTTTTCACTTTGATATGAATGTCCGTGCCTTTGAGATTATATTCTATGTTAGAAGTTACTTTCTTAATTTCATCACGTAATTTCTTCCAATCAGAGACATCAGTTCTGTTCGCCGTCTTTTTAGGCTTAACGAAATCTCCTTCAGAATTTTGACTATCTTGAGAATTTTGAGAACTGATGATCTGAATATCCATATCATCATCATTATTTAAAGCATCAAACTTGTTTTTAATTGACGTGGTCGATGTGTTACTGGAATCACTTAAATTGCGTTTATGAGTTTTACGCGGTTTTATCCAATTTCCTTTTTGGCTATCATTGATAATTTGCTTATCCTCAGCATTGTTTTGCTGACTTATGGAGATAGGTTGGGTACCTTTTGAAGATTGACTTTCAGTGTGCAATTTGGCATGAGTTTTATCGGGAGTAATATTGAGACCTGTCATAATTTCATCAGTTAAGTTATCAACAATTTTGAAACCTGCACAGGTTTTTTCTAACGTATTAACCGCTTCATTAATATCGTTTAAGATATCCTGAGAGACTTGTACATTACCATTTAGAATAGCATTGCTTTGAATGGTTAAGTTAAGTAGCATAACATATTCATATAAGTTCAGGGGTGCCATTATTAATTATATCCTGAATTTCAGTTTTGTGTCTAACAAAATCTAGACCCATAATTAAGCCTAAACTAACCGAGAACGCTACGATCTCGAAGCAAGACAATATCCAACATATTATCAAACAAAAATCTTAACTCTGAAAAGAGGAAAGATGAAAGAACTTACCGAGTTGATCCAATTCAGAAGCAAGAAGCTAAAATACGACCAGCTCAAAGCAAATCGAAAGCGGAAAAAGTGAAGTTGAAGCCTAGATACCTGGATAACTGCTATACCGGGCTACTGCCTAGGCAGCTATGCCGGTTCTTGAAATAAAGCCCTAGGGCACATGACATAATAGGATCCGGACGTGGGTGAATCTCGGAAGAGAAAATGGAGGCAGAAGAAGAGAGAAAAGGAGGCCTAGGACATCGCGAGAGAAACGACAAGACCAGATCTGCGGAGCAAGCAATTCATCTGACATTGTAAAGAAGACAAAAATTGAAATGAAAATCTTGACAACATATGAATAATAGTTTAAAAGGTGCTACAAAATTCCAATAATTGATATGTACTAAGATATAATTACACAGGTACAAGGAAGAAATAAAAGAACTATATACAAATGTGAAAGAAAGTTAAGCAACTACCAACGAGGAGTTGTCTTGAGTGCTTTTGTCAGACTCCATCTATGATTGTGTGAGCAGCTAATGGACGAATAAATTTGTCTTCTGAAAGGATTTCATAGTTGAATATCTGGGAGTAATTCACAAAGTCACACTGCACAGCTTTGTTGAAAAATTTATCATTTGATTTCTTTATATAGTCCTGTATAGATTCAAGCTTGAGATCTCTGTGAAGAAGTTCGTTTCTTATAAAAAAGTGGGCATCTGTGATTATTCGAAGGAATTTATTCTGAACGACTTGCAGGTGATAAAGTTGTTTACATGTGGCAGTGTTCCAGGTAAGAGAAGCGTAACAAAGAATTGGCCTAATACAGGAAGTATAGATATGTCTTTTGGTGCGTAAGCTGAGATTAGAATATTTTTGAAGTTGAATCAATCAATCAATCAGGCAGGTATTGCCGGGATGTCGCGCGAAGCGCGACGTGTCCGGCTCAGTGAAAATCAGCCCGAAGGCAACAAGACGGTAAAAGCTCAGGACACGTGGCAAAAAGGAGGTCAGAGGATGAGGAAAGAAGGGCAAAAATGACACCACAAAGAAAAGCGCGAAACGAACAGAGAGGCAGTCAAGCGCAAACAAGAGCTGAGTGAAGTAACAAGGTACAAGACAAGTAAAATAACAAGAATAGGCGCAGTTATAATCAGATTATATAGTATGTTCCAGAATATTTGTAAATGAGAATATATACATTATATACAGTAAAACAGTGAGGTCCATGTTGTCCATGTTGTTAGCAAGAAAGTAAAATAATATAGCAATTACATATGCATTGACTATCTAGGTTGGGAAGTTTGCATCTCGTGATAGGAATGCTGCAAGAGGTCTGAGTTCTTTATCTTCATCCAGAACTTCATAGTTGAAGGTATTGAAGTATTGCAGTTGTTCGCAGTTTAATGCCTTTTCAAAAAATTTCTTATTCAGTTTGTGCAGATATGTTTCAAGGGTGTCAATTTGTAGGTCAGTGTGAAGAGTCAAATTAGAAACATAAAAGTGTGCACCTGTAATAGTGCGGAGATATTTATTTTGAATGACTTGCAGTTTCTTAAGATCGTTCTTTTTATACATAATCCAAGCCGGAGAAGCGTAAGTCATGATAGGACGAATAATAGAAGTAAAGATGAGTCTCTTTTTGTAAAGATCTAATTTTGAATATCTGCCAATTAATGGAGTAAGATTTTGGATTACACTGATGGTTTTGCGAGTGATGTGCTTAATGTGGTCTTTCCACGTAAAAGAAGAGTTAAGCACAACTCCTAAATAGTTAGCTTTTTGAACAATCGGGATGTCTTCATTGAATAACTTTAAAGAGCCTTTGAAGTTTTCTTTAGCGAATCTTCTTCTAATTATCAAAAGTTGTGATTTTTGTGCGTTAATAGCAATTCGCCATTGACGACACCAGTCTTCAACTAAAGGCATGAAATCTTGTAATTTACGTGTTGCATTTTCAGCACTTCTAGAACGGACTGCCAGCGCAGTATCATCAGCGTAACAACCTACGTAATAATCTCTACTGAGATTAAAGTAAGGGAAATCCGCTACATAAAAGAGAAAAATGACAGGACCTAAAATGGATCCTTACGGTACAGAAGCTTTAATTTCTTTTAAATCAGATACTTCTTCAGAAGTCAAAACAACAAAAATCAGCGTAATATTCTCAATATTTTCACAGGACTAGTTTCGATGGTTTTTACCGAACCATCATCCTCAGCTGCGAAACACGTAAATGAAGAAGATCGGAAATAATGATTAGATAAGATAAGAAAGCCTGGACAAGAATAAGCACGTGGCGCCATCTGTTGGTGAAACCAGAGCTAAAACATAATTTCTTTAAAGGCCGAAGGCAAAATTGGATTGGAATTAGGATCGTTAACTAGAACAAAAAGATTTTTTTGAATGTGAAATGCCTCTAGAAAATCCAGTTCTCCAATGGAAGATGTTTTTTGAATAATTTTGGCAGCAGAAAAATTGAAAATGTGATTTTCGGACCAACAATGTTCAGCAACAGAAGACTTCTGAGTTTCCTTTTTTCTAACATATGCCTCATGTTCTTTGTCGCGAAATTTTAAGGCTCTTTTAGTTTGGCCAATGTAATGGAGTCTAATTCTTCTCCAATAGATACGAAGAATTTTCTATTGATGATAAAGGAGTAGATGAGTTTGATAATTTCGCGATCAAAGTTAAAGTTGATGAGCTTGAAGATAAGCCCCTCATGCCAGACGCGGTCGAAAGCTTTCGCTACGTCTAGCATGAGAAGGGCTATGCTTTCCTTGTTATGTAGGGCATTGCCAATAAATTCAGAAAGACGTACCAGTTGTTTGACAGTAGATAAACCTTTTTGAAAACCAAATTGTTCCCTGGGAAGTTCGTCATAATAAACTTGAAGGCGCTGTAAAATAACCCTTTCAAAGACTTTCCCTAAGCCAGGGAGGAGGCTGATGGGTCTGTAACCATCAGGCCGAGTATGATCTTTTCCTGGTTTTGGTAGTAAGATGACTTTGGCCGTTTTCCAACAGTCCGGAAAATAAGAGTTTTCAATGCAAGCGTTGAAAATGCTAGTGATTCTGCAAATGATATTATTAGGAAAATGTTTAATGGTGATGTTCGTAAGCGCATCATGCCCGGGGGCTTTTCTGTTCTTGAGTTTTCTGATAATTTCAATGATTTCATGCGGAGTAGTGAAGATTGGACAAGTTCTAGCAGTA
>KK118971.1:28822-49812 GCA_000611955.2 Stegodyphus mimosarum
CGATTGTAATCAACAATCCAAAAATACAAATCCAAATAGCATTAACAAATGCTTTTTTGTGCAAGTAACAGCGTCAGTGGCAACGAAGACAGGCGTAGCTCAAGGCAGCACTAACAAATCAGTTAGGCCTATGCACTTCGACGAATGGATTTGGCGAGCACCAAAACAGCCAACCTTCGCACATGAAGGGAAGGGGAGTGACGAAGTCACGACAAACGGGTACCTGGGCCCAGCCCAACCTGAGTAGAAATATCGTTGGTTGTCCACATAGCTGTTGGTGAGCATAGCATAATGATTCGCACATGAAGGCTTCCCCTCGAATGGTAAGTTGAAGGGGCGTGTCTTGCCCTTTTAGATGGTGGATAGATGCCGAATTCTCGGCCAATCACGGCTCTCGGTCTCTTCTGTGAGCTGCGAATGGATGGATCGTAGGCAGGCATTTGTTGAAGCGCTCGATTATCAATCTGTTCAATTTTGAGAAATAAATTTTGACTAAGTATTTTAATAACATAATCCACAGGTTTAATGTTTAGGTCCGAATGAATCACATCTGTACGGACGTACCAGGCTGCGTTTAGGGCCATACGTAGGGTTTTACTTTGAAAAGATTGAAGTTTTTTCACATGAGTCTTTGGAGCAGTACCCCAGATTGTACATGCATACAAGAAGATTGGTCTTATTACTGAAGTATAGAGAAGAATTTTGTTTTTAATTGACAGATGGCTCTTTCGAGCTAATAAAGGGTAAAGTTGGGCTCTAGCACCTTTTGCTTTATTGAGAGTATTTTCAATATGAAGGTGCCAGCGTAATTTAGAATCAAGTACAACTCCAATTACTTGTAAGAATTTGACCAGGGAACATAGTCGTTGAAAAATTTTAACTTGATGGAAGGGTACGGGAGGGGGCTACGTTTGAAGATCATAGCAGCACATTTAGCAACATTAATTTTAATTTTCCAAGTGATAAGCTAGTGCTCAAGGCTGGAGAGATATCTCTGAATGATGTGAACCAAGTTTTCAAGGTGTTTGTTTTGAGCTAGGATGGCCGTATCATCTGCATACAGTGCAAGAGTGATACTAGGTGATTTTGGTATGTCATTTATGAATATGTTGAACAAAGTGGGTCCTAAAAGGGACCCCTGTGGGACTCCACTAAGTATTGGACGGGGTGCCGAAATGATAGAATTAACTCATACTGAAAAAGATCTATTACTGAGGTACGAGTTAATTATGGGAATTAATTGGGCCGAAAGATCAAGTCGTATGAGCTTGATGATGATTCCTATATGCCAAGTCCTATCAAATGCTTTGGCTGTATCAAGAAATAAAGCGCCAGTAAGCATTTTGTTACGAAACCCTTCATGAATGAACTCCACTGTCTTCAGCAGCTGGTGCGTAGTGCAGTGTTTTGCTCGAAATCCAAATTGTTCATCAATAAGAACGTTACGATTTCGAAGAAAATTATTCAGGCGTTTCAGTAACACAAATTCGTATATCTTAGATAACGAAGATAGGAGGCTGATAGGTCTATAATTTTGAGGGTTAGAAAGGGTCTGCCCTGGTTTTGGAATAGGCACAATAAGTGCTTGTTTCCAGCTTTGAGGAAAAAAGCAATGCTCTAACATAAAATTTATAAGCATTACTAGGAAAAATAGATAGCTGGTGGGAAAATTTTTAATCATACGATTAGAAATAGAGTCCATACCTGGAGCTTTTTTGGGTTTGAGCTTGCTAATGTATACATTTACCTCGCTCATGGAAGTGTACTGTACGTCTCTCACAAGTGGAGAGGATAAGAAATGTCTAGCCTCTTGTGGGAAAGAATTTGCATTGTTCACAAAAATTCCTTCATTATGTGGTGTGAATTGAGTTTGAAGAGAATCCGCAATTAATTCAGATTTCTCAGCGTCTGTATTAGCCACCAATGCGTCCGAAGCTAAGGACGGAATGTGTGATTTGTGTTTGCGTAGGTGGACAGATGCACGCCAAAGATTGTTACCATTAGTCGTTAGGGACTGAATGTAATTTGCGTATTGTGATTGGTAGAATTGGTCACATGATGCCTTGATCTCATTTTGGAGAGTACGGAGTTGAATTTTTAATCCAGGATTTCTATTTCTTTGCCAAAGTCTCCGTGCTTTATTCTTTTCTTTAATTTTGAGTTTAATTTCCTGAGGTAACTTACGAAAACTGGATCTGAGGGTGGGTTTTGATACTTCCTTATAAGTATTAGTTAAGATGGTCGTTAACTGATCAACTGCTGTGTTTATACCGTGGCTGGATTTAATTTCGAGGGTAGGTAACAGTTTATTTTTAAGTTTAAATCGAAAATTGTCCCAATTTGTAGAGACGAGTGCCGGAAGATTTTGATTAAAAATAGTACAGTTAAGGTCGATGATCACGGGGTTGTGATCTGAAGATAACCAATTTTCTACAGTCACTTTATAGCCAAAAGGAATATTTCGAAATAGTGCCAAATCAATAAATGAAGGGGCACCCTGTGTATCATATCTAGTGGATGAATCCGGCGCAATAATTTTAATTTGGGCGCACTGAGCCCATTTTAGGAGGCCACGACCAGCAGGGTTTGATCTACGACAACGCCAATGCTGATGGGGACAGTTTAAATCACCAGCTATGATTAGATAACTTGATAAATTGAGCAGTTTGTTAAAATTTTCCACACGTAATTTTCCACCTGGTGGGAGATAGGCAGAGATCAACACTAGGGAGGGTGAATTTTGAATAAAAATTTCAATAATTGCTGCCTCGAGTTTGCTCATACTCGGTGTCGAATTTAGAGTCGAATTTGCTCCTAGGGGGACCGATAAATTTGGAATAATTTGGGGTGCAGTCTGTTGCATACTCGTAAGGGCAGCGGAGAAAGAAACTCCAGGGCGAATATTATTTGCACTGGGTGTAGGTGCAGCCCGCAGTGTTGGAAATAGAGTGCTGTTTTGAAAGTTAATTTTGTTTGTGTTTTCAACGGTCTTACTGGGTTTGGTGCTCGGTTTTGAAGATTGTCTGTTTTTAGATCCAGGGAATCTTGGACAGGAACGCCAGTTCGCGGTATGATTTCCAGAGCAGTTGGCACACTTGTTAGGTTGATCGTAGGGCTTTGGGCAGTCTTTGGCTTGGTGAGGTCCTGCACATTTGACGCAGCGTCTAGGAAGTGTACAGACTTCAGAAGAATGGAAGAACCCTTGACAGCGCCAGCATTGTGAAGGGCTTTTCTGACCTTTGAACTGCTCCATTGCGACTTCAGTGCCAAGCAGCTCGGTGATGTTGTATATTTCCTCGGCTTTTAAGCTATTGTAAATCTGCAGGTAAAATAGAGGCATAGGCATTTTCATTTTCCAGCGCTTGAGTTGAAAGATTTTGTGGATTTTGAAACCGAGCACTTCCACCGCAGTCTGTACAACGTTGAGTGGTGTGTTTGAAGGTAATCCCCTAATTACAATTTTTAATGGTCTGTCAGCTTTAAGTGTGTGTGATTTAAATTCAATGTTATTGTCTGTGAGAAATCTTACAACTGTTCTGTAATCAGTTTCATTTGAAGTTGTGAGTCTAAGGAAATCAATGTCCTGTTTGGATTGGACAGTTGGAGCATGACGTTGTAACTGATTAAGTAAAAAGTACCAATCAGCACGAGGTTTTTATAAATACTGGAGGTGGAGCTTGCGTTTTGAGTGGTTGATTGACAGCCGGCTGCTGTGTTGGATTTTCTGTATTTTCAGAGTTATTCTGAATGCTATTGAAAAAGTTAGATGTGCTTAAATTATTATTGTTTTCATTAGTGGTGTGGTTAGAGTGTGTTTTTTTTGGTAATAAGGAGTTTGGGGGATCTAGCAAACCCTTCAGAGTCAGTAGGGCGTGTACGTTTCTTACTGTTAGATTTAATTGAGTCTTTAGAGGAATTTAGAGAATCAGACTTAGTAGTTTTGGGAGAATTTTGGTTGATTGGTGCCGAATCGTTAGAATTTGAGGGTTTGGTTTTACACTCTTTGAGGAATTCTTCCTCAGTGGCTGGTAGGGTGAAGAGGTTTACACCAAGGTTCGTGCAAATCGTGTGCAAGGAAAATAAAATTTTCTCACCCTCATCTTGAAGTTTCTTGAGCATCAGGTCCTTTTTAGGAGTATCCGAACGTTGTAGTCTTTGGATGTCAAATAGGAGATCTGTATGCCGATTTTTCAATGCGTAGATTTGGATGGTGCTTTTGGTTAATTCTAAAGCAGAAAGAGATGCAGGAGGTGGAGCAGAGGTATCCATGTCCGTAAAAATCTGGATAGGTTGAGAGATAGAGCTAGAAGATTTGCCAGCAGGCGGCGCCGAATTCGTGTTTCCGTTATCGTTGCGGAGCTCAGAGCTCATGCGACCATCACTCTCAGCGTCCATGACGAGTATACAATATGAATGAACATATTGTCGTTGTCATTATATGTATGGCCGGATGTCGCTTTTGCTACGCGACGTTTCCGGCTTTTGATAATTATGCACAAGGCACAAGATATGTAAGAGCATTGACTGGTGGCAAAGGGGATCAGAATTGTAGAAAGGGAGTGACCACACGTCACAAAACGCAAGCGAACAGCAAGTTATGGAGAGATAAAAACTAATGCAAAATTTAAATCAAATCCTGACTATGTATGAGTGTATTAACGCGCATACAAATACATAAAATACATACAATAGGTACACAAATGATATAAAGCAAATACAAGTAATAAAATGCAGATGAAACATAATAAAAGTTATTAAAGGATATATACAATTATATACATAAGATATTTTAAATCAATATCAAAGGTTGCATGAACTTGGGTCCCTAAACAGGGAAATTATCGTCTCTTGAAAGGTGTGCCGCATAGGCGCGTATTTTTACGTCATCATATAATGGAACATAGTCAAATACCTTGAAGTGTTTAATGTGCGGACAGATGAACGCCTTATCATAGAAGTTACGATTTTGTTTATGAAGAAATTCTTCAACTCTTTCAATTTTTAAATCCCGGTGCAAGGTCTCATTAGAGACATAATAATGGCAATTAGTCAATAAACGAAGAGTTTTGTTTTGGAGAATTTGCAGTTTGTTTATTTCAGCGGATGTAATGGTAGTCCAGGCTGGGGACGCATATGTAAAGATCGGTTTAACTATAGCAATATACAAGTGTCTTTTCCTAACAAGGTCCAATTTAGACGCTTTTCCTAATAGAGGCTTGATATTTGTAATTGTGGCCCATGCTTTGCTAATTGCTTTCTTGACATGATCTTTCCAATTGAATTTTGAATTAATAGTGACTCCAAGATACGTAGCTTTCATTACAATAGGGATCTCTGTGTCAAATAATCTGAGTTGTGCTGTAATCGGTGTTCTGGCATTTTTTTTCCTATAATTATGAGCTGCGACTTGGACGCATTTATGGCAATACGCCATTTCTCGCACCAGTGTTCTATAGCTGGGGTGAGTTCCTGCAGTTTCGTAATAGCAGTATCTGCTCTAAGTGAAAAAACAGCTAACGCAGTGTCATCTGCGTAGCATCCTAAATAGAAACCTCTGTCAAGCTGAATTTTAGGAAAATCGGCAACATAAAAATTATATAAAATAGGGCCAAGGATGGAACCCTGTGCTACTCCGGCGTTAAGACGTTTGCATTTTGATTGGTCATTTCCAATGCTTACGAAAAACTTTCTATCATGTATGAATGAGCAAAGTAGCAGAATCAGATCTCTATCAAAATCAGCGCTAATTAACTTGAAGATAAGCCCCTCATGCCAGACGCGGTCGAAAGCTTTCGCCACGTCTAGCATGAGTAAGGCGACACTCTGATTTTTGCGCAAAGCAGCACCAGTAAATTCAGAAAGTCTGATCAGTTGCTTAACTGTTGAGAGGCCCTTCCTGAACCCGAATTGCTCGGGCGGAAGCCTGGACAGATAGGGCTCCATGCGTTTCAGTATCAACCGCTCAAAAATTTTGCCGAGGACAGGCAAGAGGCTAATGGGCCTGTAGCCTTCGGGTTTTGTTATGTCTTTTCCAGGTTTCGTAAGAAGAATTAATTACTTTAGCAGTCTTCCATGTCTGCGGAAAATAGTTTAATGTTAAGCAGGCGTTTATAATGCTGACATATTTGGTGATAATTATAATTGGTAATCTTTTGATCGCCACATTAGTGATCGCATCGCAACCCGGTGCTTTCCTATTTTTTAACTTTTTAATAATCTCAGCTACTTCTGCAGGAGATGTATAATTAACTTTATTATGCACTCCCGGACCAAAGAGCCAATCCTTAATGAAGTACTGGATGTCGTAAGAAAATTCATAGTCGCAGGGTTCTTGATTTGGCATAAATTGCTGTTCTAAGTGTTTAGCCATTACTTCAGATTTATCTTTGTTCGTAAGAGCAGTGGTAGTTCCGCTGAAGATCGGTTTGTTACAGGGTTTGCTTCTCTTTAAATTTCTTGCAAAATTCCAGAATGTACCATCCGGCTCATTGAAACTTTGAATTTTTTCATTCCACCTTTCCTCCCGGTGTTCTTTAATGAGTTTTTTGATTTCTCTGCTTAGTCTATTTAAATTTCTTTTAACCCGAGGGTCCCAGGAGATGTGCCAACGTTTTCGTAATTTATTCCGGCATTTAATTAGTTCTCTAATATGCTTGGGTAATAATTCTGCAAATTGATCTGCAGGGATTTTCTTAGTAGCTTGGGTGTAAGCACTGAGAATGCTATTTGACAGTTCATTAATTGCAGTATCAATATCTTTATTACATTTTAATGGTGTTATCTGCTGTGGGTTATTTAATAATATTTCATTGTAACAATTCCAATCAGTGACACTTTTATATTTTGCGTCATCGCATTTATTAGTGCCAAGGATGGCAATAACTGGCAGATGGTCTGAAGTCAGCTCGACCTTTACATCCAAATACATTGGTATAGATTACGTGGTAAGAAAGATGTCTAAAATGTCTCCACGGCCCGATTGGACGGTAAATATGTATACTCAGTAGGAGCGTAAAAGTAAATCGGGTAGTTGTTGATGAGCTCAAGGAGGATTTCTCCATTGCTGTTGGATTTTCTGCATCCCCATTCAACATTCTTAGCGTTTAAATCTCCTGCCAATATGGTCTGTTTATCATTAGGCAGCAGTTCTGTTAAATATCCGGGTTAATTGCATTGGTAGGCGGGTTATGGAGGGCAGTGAAAAATATAATACTGTATAACGGGAGTAAGACCGATACTGTCACAGATTCCATTCCATTACTTCGATCTTCTTTGATAAGGCAAGCTTAGAGTGAATACTTGACGTAGATTGCTACGCCCCCTCCTCTATAACTAAGTCTGTCACAAAGAAAAACTCTATAAATTGGTATGCGTAGACTATAGCAAGGAGTTGCGTAAGTTTCTGTAACAATTGCTATGTCAATATCATGTACTAATAAAAAGTGTTGAAGTTCCTGAATCTTATTAATTAAACTGTGCGCATTCCAGTTCATGATAACAATAGGGGCTCGCTTATTTCTCACTTGACCCATTATCTAATTTTTTATTTTCGTTTGCCTGATGAGTTTTACTAAGATCTTTAACTTATTGGGTTAACTGAAGGAACCCAGCATTCTTTATTACTGACATAAGTTCGGCAAGATCCGTGAAAATTTTCTTAGCTTCACTGATCGACTCTGAGTATAAGCCACTTGTTAAAGCTTGCGCGTAAGACTTTCCCTCCACAATGCGGTTTCCAAAAGTCTTGGTTTTTTCTTGTTTAGCTTTCGGGAATTTTTCACACCCCCGAAGACTGGAAGTGTGATCCCCTCCGCAGTGTACACAAAAAGGTGGCTTTTCTTTGTTATTTTTATCCGGACAGTCTTTTATAGAATGGCCCTGACCACATCTAGCACATTTAATTGCGTAGTTGCAAAAATCCTGGGTGTGGTTAAAGCCCTGGCAGCGATAACACTGCACAGGGCCTTGCCTTCCTTTATATTCGACGACTTTAAATCGACAATTAAATCGCCGATGTGTCTTTCCAGAAATATCTTTTTTGATACTTCGTTCTTGGACAAGGTAACAATGAAAAGGGGAAGTTTAATTACTTCACCCGCACGGCGTCGTGTTATCTGACGAACATCAAAGATAGTATACTGACGATCTTCTAATTCAGATCTTATATGATCTACCGTGGTAGATAGCAATAATCCATTGATGACAACTTTTAAGTTCTTATCCTGAGGTAGGATATACGAATGGTGCTCGACATTGAGCTCTTTGAGAATTCTAACAACTCCCCTGTAAGAATTAGGATTATTAGCAATTACTTTAATGCCTTAGCGGATATTTAATCCCATGAAATTGAACGTAGTGAAGAAAGTATTTAAGATATGCTACCAGCTCTGATATTCCAAGACTATTAGATATGCATGTCTATGGAGATTAAATCGCTGTTAACTGACATTATGGTTCTGGTAAAGCATACATGATTTTCATTGTTCAGTATGCATTCTTAGAAATGAAGTTCATTGTTTTGTTGGAATGTAAAGAAAATAATACTGAATAACTGTTTAATGCCTAGCGTAATACAAAGCTGTATGTAAGTAAAGCGTCGGCACTTCCATACTATAACATGACGCCAAATTGCAGCGCCAATCCACTGCAGTGGTGGCGATGTAAACTAAATCTCTTCCCCTCCTCCACTCCCCTGCAGTGACGTCATGGAGGTTGGAAGTAAGATGGCGAGGCCGCAATGAGTTTTGACACGATTGGATGTAAATATTTTGCAATTGCGTCGTAATTATATATATAAATGTATATATTTTCTATTTGTACAATATTTCAGAGACCTAAGTATACGAAAAGAATACATTTTTAAGCAAAGTTTATTGTTATTAACATTCAAATTATGCATTATTTCTTCTCCACTTACAGAGCTTCTACCTAAAACACTTTCTCAAATATGACATGATTTTTTTAGCTTCTGAGGCATCTTTTAAATGAAAAAAAAACTAAGTCAATTTGTAATTAATGCTCAATTCGGTCCATTTCAAATTAGCGCTCTTTTTATTTTAATAGTGAAATACATTAAATAGTACATAACTTTCTCTGAATATTTCTGAAAGGGAATAAAAAAATATAGGGGAAAAATTCTTTTAATTATCAGATTTTTTTACCTTTAATTTCAACAATACATATCCTAAAACTCGTCTTTATTGCTTCCTTAAAACTCTTCTTTATTAATTCCTTAAGTACGCATCGTCTCAAGGAAACGTGTAGAAATGTATTCCATCAGATTTCGACGAAATCTTACTGTTGCAATCCTTAACCCGCAGTATCGATACGCCATTAGAGAAAATTTTAAAAAAAATTGGTTCTGAAAAGAGCCTTTTGTAATTAAAAAGTACAAAATTAATAAGTTATAAATAACACAACCGGAGCACGTTAGAAGCTAACATGATTTCGGTAGAATCAACAAACAACCAAATCATAACAACCAATGGCTGAAAAAGGAGGAAGCTACCAACCAAGCCCTGATGAAAGAACAGTTAAGCCAACGGCCTGCTCGTGTGAAAGAAAAAAAAACTGTCTATCTGAAAGCGGAGAGAAAGCAAAATCTGGCTACGAGAAGAAAAAAACGTGCTTGATGCGAGAAAGACGGAGGCTCGTGTGAAACATTTTTGAATTTATTATTTTTGTATTCCAAAGTTTGAAGTTTGATCTGTTATTATTAAGAACTGATAGGTGAAATGTAATAGTTGTGCGTTTTTAATGTAATTGTGGAAAAAATACTTTGTGAAAGGAATATATATTTCAATAAAATATAGTTCATGTTATTGTTAAACCTGCATAAGTGTGCCAATTTATTTTCTGCGAATAGAGTCGACAAATAACATTCATAAGTGGATGAAAACGAACCGGAAGAAATGAATTGGTCAAGGATCATGACATCTGCCCCTTTCTGTTTGCTTTTCATATATATTTTTTAATAGTTTTATTTTTGATGTTGCCTTACATGATGTCAGTTTAAACATAAGAAAGCAAAAAAATATCACAATTTGTTTATAAAAATTGTTGGAACTTGGAATACAATCTAAAGAATGTATACGAAAATGGTGACATTGCCATACTAAAAGATTGTTATGAGCATGGTTGTCGGAGTTAGGCACATTTTAAAAATTTGACGAAATCTACCGAGGTGGTTGTAATAAAATAATAACATTGTAATATGTGCTTTTCTATATGCATTTTTACTGTTATGAATATAAAATTTTTACTTGTAATTAAAATCTGAATATACTAATTATTTATATGCCCTTTTATGTAATTTTGATAAATTAGCAACAATTTACACTAGTCATTTTACATCATCATTAATCTTCAGACTAATTTTAAATTTAGTTTCAGTGTGAATTTCTTTTGTTCTCTGCTTTATATTTAAACCGACATCATGTTAAGCAACATCAACAATAAAACTATTAAAAAATATATATGAAAAGCAAACAGAAAGGGACAGATATGAAAATTTATTAGTTCAGTTTCATATATATTCTGTACAGTAATACACTTAAATTGATTAATAGGTGGGACTAATGAAAAGTACAACTTTACATACAGAATCTGTCAGAGAAATATATACAAACTTTATCAAATGATATCTGTACATTGGTTTCAAAGTTGAATTATCTTTACAATATGTAGTATGGTATTCCCTTAACAAGTCGGTAATCTTACATGTAAGTGACACATGACAATTAACCAAAATGGATTTGGAGGACTTTGAGGAATGTTCAGTAGTACAGGAAATCGGTTTAGCTAGAGGTCCATCAAAACTTTATGGCAGAATGTGCAGCATTCTACTCAGACACATCGATTAACTTTGTTCAAATAACTGCTCAATAATGTTCTATGTCTCTAGCTCCTAATGGCTACCAACGTAACACTTTGAGCAATTTAAGTAACTCTACAGGTACAGGAAGATTGTATTACACTTAGCCTAACCTCTCATATGTATGATTTGATTAACTTATAATTAAGTTCAATACTAAAGCACGAGAATTTTCTTAGTTAAAGTGTGTGCATTTTTTTGATGGGCTCTTTACAAATATAGATGAATTTCAGTTTAATAAGACCGAGGGTCAGACCACAGCATCCGAGCGGCAAAGTTGTTGAACACTAGCAGTTCAGTCCGGGGTTCAAATCTTGCTGAATGCGCTGGCCTCATGGGCACTTTCATGGTTTCCTCCAGTGTAACGCGTATAAGAGCCAGTTTTCCTTTGAAAGTCCTCCACGAAAGCATACCTCCTATTAAGCAGGTAGCACTCGAGGGCTTTGCCATCATTAAGTAAACCAAACGAAACCAAGGGCCAAAAGAAATTTTTGATAAAAAATTTCATTTTTATTCATGTCAGTATAAAATAGAGTACTTACGTATTATCCTATCGATTGTTTGTGGAAATTTCGGCAATAGTCACCAAGTACAAATCATTTCTATGGAATTACTATAGGGCACAGTCATCCATAATTGGCACTAAATCATGCTAGTTGGCCGGTCAACGGGATAATACGTAAGAAACTAAAACAGTATTAAAATTAATATAGTGCATTTATGTGGATGCCAATGGCCACGTATTTAGCACCCATTTCTAATTAGCATCTAAGTTCTCCAAAGCTTTTATCATTTGAGCAAAAGATCTTATGTCAAACTTGTGAGTATCATACATTTTTTGGTGAAATTGGAACAGTCTAACTTCATGTTCCCTTAAATAAGGGATAAATATTCCATAATATTTGAAGAAATATGTTTATTTTCTCATATGTCTAGCATTTTTCAGTATTATACTCAAATATAGGGCTTCATGTTATATTTAAAATTTATATATAAATATATATCAATATACCAGAGCCTGATCTTTACATTCCAAAAAATAGGAAACTAAATTTGAGATTCACATTACACGCATGGCATTGAAATTTATATAACTTTAATTTCAGCTTCAACATTTCATTTCCTATATCAAATTTTAATGTGGATTAAGACTTATATATCCTACACTTAAAAAACACTTCCTTCCCTGTAAAAAATATGCTCACCAGCGGCAAGTGGTAAAGTCGCTGGTAGTTCGGTCTGAGATTTGAATCCCATGAACGTACTCGCTGAATGGGCATTTTCCTAGTTTTCCCCATGTGCAACGTGTATTCAAGCCAATTTGCCTTAGAAAGTTCTCCACAAAGGCATCCCTCTCCTTAGGCAGACAGCTCTCAAGGCTTTGCCATAATCACATAAACCAAACCCTGCAAACAAAGTCAGGAACAGATTATCATAATACAGTAAACCTTTTCTTTGTGATCACCTCTGAAACTGAATATTTCTAAGTATACAAACTACTGGTGGTCATCTTAGAGAGGGTTCACTGTATTTATTAAAGGTCAGAAATTTATTCAAATATTTTTAAAAATGCAAATTAATCAACAAAATTTGGTATTAAATACTTTGTTTTTGAAAGCATAATTAATAATAACTTCTGAGTTTGATTTAGTGTGTATGATGACAGTTTTTTGCACTAATCAATGTCATTTGACTGACGATATGAAGCATTTCTATTCAGGAGCTGTTTTGCTTGGAGGGTTTGTTTGGTTTATTTGATTATGGAAAGCATGTAAAGTGTCTATGTGAGATTGATGTCTTTGTGGAAAATTTTCTAAGGAAAAAACTACCTCACGTCCATGTTATGCACGTGGAAAACCAGGTAAGTGCTCATGCAACCAGCCTGTCTATCTTGAATCAATCTCAGATCGAAATATCAGCATTCCAATGACTTTACCATTCATCTACTGTTGGGCTATGTGTGAAGGACCAGGAATAAGAATAATCAGTCAGTCAATGATTTTATAGCCGAATTATTGCAAATAATGCAACTTTACCGGCTCAATGACAAAATTTGCCTAAAAAGGCCACAAGACGTTGAAAGTCCAGACAAATAAAAAATAAAAGAGTAAAGGTCAAAAGGGAAGCCACAAGTGGCAAATACAAGACGACTGAAAAGATATACAATGCATAATAAATATAAAATATACAAGTTTAAATACGATACAGTATCATGAGTTACAAAACAGTTAATGTAAATTGAAAAGTATAAGTAAGGTAGGCACCAAACATGTACAGGATATTAAACATTGTGTGAACGGAAACCAGTCATGAATTTTTATTACGTGGGGAAGTTAGCACTCCGCGTGAGGAATGCTGCAAGTGCACGAAGGTCAACGTCCTCTTCAAGGATGATGTAATCAAACGTGTTGAAGTGCTTCAGTCGGTCACAATTTATGGCTTTATCGAAGAAATTTTTGTTCAATTTGTGCAGATATTTTTCCATAGTTTCAATTTGTAGATCCTTATGTAGCATATCGTTAGAAACATAAAAGTGAACTCCGGTAATTAATCTTAAGAATCTATTTTGAATAATTTGAAGAATTTTAATATCCTTTGCCTTATAGGCTGCCCATGCGGGTGAAGCGTATGTCATAATTGGACGAATAATAGCAGTGTATATGTGACGTTTTTTATAAAGGTCTAGTCTTGAATATTTTCCAAGTAAGGGAGTGAGGCTGTTAATTACTCCTATGGTCTTCTGTTTAATTTTTGCAATATGATCATTCCACTTAAAGGAGGTGTTCAGCACGATACCAAGGTACTTGGCTTTGGTGACAAGTGGTACTTTTTCATTAAATAATTTCAATTCACCATAGAATCCTTTGCGTGCATATCTTCTCCGGATGAGTAAAAGTTGAGACTTTGATGCATTAATAGCAATACGCCACTATAAGAATAATTATATGTATTGAAAACTGAATTCTAAACTAAAACTATAAAGATAGCAGTGGTAATTCATTTATCAATACTAGTTCTTATTAAATTAAAATACAGCATAAAATAAATTTATAAAGCTGCTGAATGAAAATTTTCCGTTAACATATTTGAGAATGTGTAAGGAGTAATAGATTAAGAATTTTTTTAATACTATTAAGTAATTTTCTTTTAAAGGAATTATAAAATATAAAACAAACAAAAGCTTCTTTTAGACAAATTATTCTACTATTAAGAATCATATACTACTGGAACTGACATCCCACTTTATCTAAAATTAAATAAATCCATTATTAAGTGATTAATGAAGCTGTGCAGAAATATTAAATATGAATACACTCATCTCAATTATTTAAAACTCTGAATGTGAAGATGTGAAATATTAAGAGGGAAAAGCTTTTTAGATTATTTGCTAGAAATATGGCATCCTGAAAAATGAATCAAAAGGAGAATTATATATAAATAATAATATATACACGCTTACACACACACGTATTGGTACATATAATTCAAATATGATTACATATTGAAAATATATGTATGTGTGTATGTGTACCCAGGCACGCATTAACAGCGAAATTTTGTAAAGTTTGAGACATATATTTATATTGCTTCTGGAACAGTAAGGAAATAATACTTTAAAATTTTCTTTTTAAAAAATAGCATCACTATAGCAAATTTACAAAGTAAAAATGTTCATTCAGCGAACGTACTTCCAGCAGAATGTAAACAAACGTCAGAAATATGACATCACTCATGTGGGCGGAGTTAATGCTGAGCCTCTCTGGATTGTCATTGACCAAACCCAAGCCGTTGTTCTAGCAGTGTACATTTTGCTTATATGCGGCCGGTTATCTAAATAGTATTCGCGCGACTTTTGCTAACAAGATCCTTGGAATAGACCTTCTTGGCCCTTTTCCCCAAAATGAGTTAAATAAAAACCGATGTCTTTTGGTGATTGTAGACCATTTTTTTAAGTGGGTAGAAATAATTCCTTTAAAGCGAGCGTCAGCTAAAATAGTTCCACAGCAGTTCTTACATAAGTATATTTTAAAATATGGTGCACCGTTAAAAGTAATAAGCGATAATGGTAGGCAATTTTTAGTCAAATTTTTGAGAACCTGTGTAAAGGGTCTGGCATACGGCATATGAAAATAGTCCCGTACAGAACACAAACAAACATCGCGGGAAAATAATAAAAACATTGTTAAAATAATTAGAAGTTACGTTAAAAATTATCATAAACGCTGGGATGGCTGCGTTGATCAACCCGCCTATGCTTTAAGAACTGCCAAGCATGATACAACGGGTAAAACGCTCGCTGAATTATTTCTGGGTAGGAAGATGTTGGCACCGTTGGAGAAACTTTTTTTCAGTCAAGAACGAGAACCAGAATTTAAACAGTCAAATATTCAAAAGCTGATTGATGAAGCCCTGAAAAATTCCGATGTAGCAAGAAAGCGGCAGAAACTCTATTATGACAGGAAAAGCCGCGAAACAGATTTTAAAGTGGGGGATAAGGTATTGAAAAGAAAATTCACTTTATCTGGTGCACCTAAAAACGTCGTATCAAAATTCGCCCATAAATTTGAAGGGCCTTATGCAGTACAGCAGATAGTTAGTGCTGTGATGTACTTAAAAACAGTGTCGGGAGAAAGAATAAAGGCTAGTCCGGATCAATTAAAAAAGTACTACGATCGTAAAGATTTCGATGTCTTACATGATTTTTTCCAGGCTTCTGAGTCAGAAGAGGCGACTTACCCAGGGGCATTTCTGACCGCATCGCAACTTCCCCCACCCGCAAAAAACAAAGAACCAAAGAAACTACAACGTCCCAAACCAGCAGAAATATTCCGGAGAAAAGAATCCCTCAACGTTTTGGAAAACCCAACGAAGAAAAAATTCAAGGGTGAAAGAAACGTCCCAGCTACAAACAAGCATCGCCGTGTCATGATAAGGTATCGTTGCAGATAGCGCCAGGATACATCAAGGAGGTGTGCACAGAAAGATCACTGCAAACAAGACCACCCGTCGATAAAATGAAGAAGAGGGCTGCCGAAATTGAAGACACAGAGCAAAGATCTAAACAACCTAGAGTTTACAGGAAAGCGTTTTCGAATACCGCCGTACAAAGAACTAGTTTGCCGGACAGTAAAAGGAAAAGACAAGACATACCGCTAGTATATCCTAAAAAACCACTCATCAGGCGTTAAAAAAGGAAAAGCCAATTCCCACCAGCGGACATCAAACAGAGACGGAAAGTGTCATTCATGAACCAGATGGCCTCGGGAGAATTCAGCAATAAACGAATGGCCTAATTCCAATCTTCAAAAAACAGAGATATGTGATTTTTTTATAAATCATTTCTGTTATGTAAGGTTGCATAAAAATGTTTTAAATAGGAAGTTGCATGACAAAGCTATTGCCTCGACTGAGGACTAAAGTTATTTCAGCTTACTTTGGCGAAAGAAAAAAGTATTATAGAAATGTTAATGTAAAGAACTAGCAGTTCGGTTTTCTTTGTCGAATGACTATTTATGTTGACGCTCCAAAAGATCTAGTCTGATACAAGCAGCTTCGTATTAGTACTTGTTAATGAAAATTTATTTGAGGTTTGCACTTTTGGCGATGAAAAGGATTCATTCAAGTAAGGTTTTCATGTTATTATCTATTGTCTTAAAAGTATTTGTTTGTAAAATGTTGAAATATCTGTTGTGTTAAAGTAAACGATACTTTTAATGAAAGTTGAAAGCTCAAAAGAGCAAATATAATGTATATTTAGTACTAAAAGTTCAAGAAAAGTTAATGCATTTAAAGTTTAATATAGTCAAATGAGTTCGCTTAAAAGAAATTTCAGTTAAATCAAATCATGCGATTTAGAGCGAACGCTTGCATGCGTTTAAGATGGGTGTAGAAAATATTTGGTATGCATCTGTTTTGTAGGGCTCTCTACCGACACTCTTGTTAATTTTCATGTTTATTAGCTCATGGAGAACTTAGAAATGAAATTAGGGTGCCCCTAAGAAGCTTGTTATGAGCTAACAGTCGATACGCGTTTAGATGGGGATTTTGTCCACTATAACATAGAATACTTGTGGTTTCACACCACACATTGTGGAGAGCCAAAAGGGAATTAAAGTTTAAAATTTAAGCATGAATGTGAAGTGAATAATTGTGGCATGAAAAACCGTAATGCTCGGAAAAGCTGAGAAAGCTACGCTAAATGCAAAAAGATTAGAACTTAATAAAAGATTTTATTATGAATTTAAAGTGTTATTTAGAATCAAGTATTCATAAGTATTCCTTCCAGATTAGTGCAAGGAGAGGACTGAAGCCCAACTAAAAGATAAGGAAGGATGTCCAACAGAACTATGATGAAAATTTTTCTTTTGTGATAATTTCAGTTTTAGTATTTTGAATGTAAACGCGGCTTAGATCTTGTTAGTTGTAGAATTTATCAGTTTCTAACAAGTCTTTAAGGACCTTTATCCAAGTCTGTTAAATTCTGGCATGGACAAATGTAGCGATTTATATTTATTTTAAATAAATAGTTAATTTTAATTTTAAGTTACTTTCCTATAAGCCTTCATTCCCCTACTTGTCAGTGCCAGAATATTTAAATTTGGTAATGCGCGTAAGAATGCAAATTCTACCAGTGGGGGAAAAAGTTTAAATATCGATGATCAAGAAGGGAAAGTTAGAGAATCTGGGAAATCTCTGTGCGTGGTTGTAATGCAAGTTTCAGCTTAGCATTTATTGCTGGTTACATGCGGCTTAAACAGCTATTATCTTGCTGCCACTACACTCATCTACGCGTAGATCGTTTCGTTTAAAAGCATGACCATTACGGTCTTCACTGTTCATTAAATTTCCGCCCTTGGGCCAATTGCTTGAATGATGATTAAGGTGTAACTGATTTACACCTATCGTCCGTGGACGTGAATACAGCATCGAAGTTGTCGGGAAAGAGCATTTGAAGATTTTGAAAATCTGCAATTAGTATGATGAGCATATCCGAGATAGCAATATACGATGTTAAATTATGATAGCATTCAGATGACTTGCAATTTTAGTAGTATTTCTTTGTGGTAAACATTGAAGCTACGTTAATTGTGATAGCATTTGAAGGCATTACATATAAGGTACGTATCCATCGCTTTTTGATGTAGAATTTGGCTCGATCTAAGGCTTCGGTCATGACACACAAAGTCTGTAGTTAAACATCGGCTCCGGTCAAAAACACAAAGTCCGAATAAATGAGCACTGCTCTGTCATACTCGAGTCCAGTGAATAGTGAAGTAAAATTCGTAACACAAACACAGTCTTGTCACACCGAAATCACATGCTAACAAAGGACGAATCGGAGTAAAGTAAATCACAATTTATGGATATAATTAATAAATGTGAATATATCTTGCAGTAGCTGTTCTTGAAAATAATAATATTCAATCTTCTGAAGCAGAGAAAAATAGTAAATCTTGTAAAACACTTGCAGTAATTTTAGAAACTTGCAATATATGCACAAAAAAAGGTGGGGAGGGTCACGTGATGAGCGCCGTCAAATCGTAAACACAGAAAATGTTCCTGGTGATATTTTGCATAGATGAAAATAGAATTTGCAATAACTATATACAATACATTAATATTCACTTTTTATTCAAATTCATTTAGTACTAATAATGTTAACTTAAAAAAAATCTTGGTTAATATGGTGATAATGGGCTAAGTCCTTAACCTGTTTTGCCAGGCCTCAATAAATGCGTAAGTCCATGAGATGATGATGTGATATACACAGTGAAATACGCATTCAGTAATTATTTACAACATTTACATCACCACCAGGAAGAATTATGATGGATGGTGCGTAGTCTTTTAATAACGTGCTCTTCAGTAGGATCATAATTAGAAATTTGTCTGATTGCTGGATATGCTGAATTTTCAATCGAGGTAAAAATTTTATGCGTTAAGGTAAGGATTGCATCTTGTAGTGGCGTGATTTTTAGATCAGCGTGGATAATAGAATTACGCACGTACCATGGTGCCTTTGCTATGGATCTTAATATTTTATTTTGAAGACAGTTCAGTTTATTTCGATCAGTTTTATTTCTGGTGGCCCAGGCCGGTACTGCATATACGTAGGCTATTTTTTTTCAACCTCCGATGGGCTATAAAGAAAAGACAGGTGAATATATGAAAAAGATTTTATTACCAAAAGTAAAGTACAATACAGGTTATTTCTCCACATCCTTGACGATTGAGGCATTTGGCATATCTGTGAACAAGCTTTGCAATACCCTCTTCGTAAAATGTTCCCGCCAGTGATTGGAAGTGAGTTGTGACGGTTTCTTTGAGCTCTACATCATTTTGGCCCCCTTCATCATGCACCCCCTTCATCATCCTTGACCGTCTTCATCATCGTTGATCTTCATCATCGTTGATCTTCATCATCCTTGATCTTCATCGTCCTTGACCCCCTTCATCATGCACATCAGTTCGGCCATCTTTAAACTTTCGACACCATTCACGAACAACGCCATCACTCATAAAGCTGTCTCCATACACTCGACTCATTCTTCGATAAATTTCCGCTGCACTGTTCCCTTCTGCCTGGAAGAAACGAATAACAGCTCGCAATTCACACTTGGCGGGAGAATCAATAGCGACAGTCATGTTTACGTGACTGCAACTCAACAAAAAATGGCGTGTTGAACTCGGCATTGACAGAGCGTATGGAGGGGGAGATGCGCAGTCGCCTACTACGCACACCAAACACCTGCCGTATGCCTAGCCATTATACTGTACGATCGGAGGTTGAAAAAAAAACAACCCTCGTATCATGATGGGTCTAATGAGTGTAAGGAATAAGATTCTTTTCACTCTGATATAAGGTAGATTTCCGCCACAGCAAACTATATAAAGCCATATATGCGGCGTTAGTTTTGTTAATAACGTGCGTCATGTGATCATGAAAATTAAGACGTTCATCGATATATACACCCAGGTATTTGTAACAGCTGGCCATCGGAATAATAACATTATTAATGGAGATTTTGGTATCAACAGGCCTGAGTGTCCTGTACCGGCGATATAAAACAACGCAGAACTTTGTAGGTGTTACGAACTCAGCCGATAGATGGCGCTGCTTTGAACTTATATTGGCATTCTGTTATTTTTAGTACAGAAGAGAGTGTGTGCGTGTTGATTAGGTAGTTAGATGTAGTACGTGACTCACCAAGTGTAAATTGTCCCATGTTAAAATGTGTCAAATAAAGGATTAAATCTAATTATTTTCAATTACTCTCACAGAAGCTCAAAGATCTAAATGTCCCTGGTTCGATCCCGGGTTTCGGCACCATAATACAAAACAGATAATAAATGATAATAATAAACTCATCCAAATCGTCGTAATCAATATTGTTCCCTTTTAATGTGTCATTTATTTTATTCACAATCTTAGTTAAAGAAGCTCGAATAGTTTTTCTTTTACACTTTAACTTCTCTAATTCGGTTGGTTGTGCCATTTTCAATTACTATTCAAATTCGAAGTCTCGAAACAGCTGGAGTAGAATTAAATAATTACGGTGGAATTCTTTTTGCCGTTTTAGTAAAATTAATTCCAGAAGATATCTTATTAGAATATAATCGTTAACGACGAAGACTCGTGGAATTGTTCAAAATTACTCCAGTTTCTTAAAAGGGAAATAGAAACACGCGAGAAAACATTTTTATTTCGCAAGACAGACGAAGCCGATAAAATGAGAAATTCGCAGTTTAAGAAATATGAGAATTCTAAACGTCTATCGACGGCAGCGGCGTTAAATGCTAATACAATTAAAAGTGCATGTATATTTTGTTCTACTGATGAACATACGATGGATAAATGTCCTTTATCTGTAAGTGAACGAAAAGCTGGTTTACTACGACTTAGATATTGTTTTAATTGCTTAAAAAAGTCTCATGTGTCTAGATTTTGCCGCGATTGAATACGATGCAAAAAGTGCAGTAAAAAACATAGCCATTATATATGCGAGGAGGGATCGGTGACGAAATCGCTTATCGGAAAATGAAATAAACAAATTAAAGATAGATGACAGTGACATAAATCATACATCAAATTATTCCGTTTCAAGTCGAGAGGGTT
>KK118972.1:0-17214 GCA_000611955.2 Stegodyphus mimosarum
AATATTACTCTATTAAGCTTTTAAAATCTACTAAGCTTTTAAAATATTACTCTATTAAGCTTTCAAAATCTACTAAGCTTTTAAAATATTACTCTATTAAGCTCTTAAAATCTACTAAGCTTTTAAAATATTACTCTATTAAGCTTTTAAAATATTTCTCTATTAAGCTTTTAATCCATTTTTAATCCATTTTTTTAGTAATCCTCTCTACTCCTTTCTTTTTTTTTTTCCATCTAGATCCTATTTCTTTTGGGTAGCAATGGCTGATACATTTATCGTACTGGATTAGAAGGGTTCTACAGCCATAATAAGGGAGGCTACCTTCTGAAGGAATTAGGATATGCCACCAAAGATCGTTCGATGGTAGGATCATTATTTTTTGGACCTCCACAACCCTTCAGTCATCTCAGCCTGAAAGATCAAAAAACCAACGCCTGGCTTACTCGAAATCGACACGGACTTCCATGGAATGAAGGTCCTATTCCCTACAATCACCTTGCTTCTATTTTAAAAGCTTTAACTTACAACTTCTCCTCCATCTACGTAGTTGGATATGAAAAGGCAAACTTTTTTTCCAAATTGTTACAAGATAAACCCATAACAGAAATATCCGTACCAGGTGGAATCATTTGGAAATATCGAGGGAAATGTGCCAAGCACCAGCCAATGAGAAAAATTTTTCATTGTTCGGAAAACAAAGTCCGAAACTATAGATGGCATATTCTAGAAGACGATTTTCAGATTCAAAAGATTCATCAAGACGGGCCAGCAACAACATTTGACCGAGCCTTTGATCAATTAGAAAAAGATCCTTCCCCAGAAAATTTTGACAACTTTATCAAATCATGGGATAACTTACCGAATCCAGATTCTTCCAGTTGGGGACCTCATTATGATCCAGAAGCATGCTGGGGTGAACCCATAAAGGAACCAGAAGAGTATTGGGATGAACCAGAAGCAAAAGAACCCCCTAAAGAGTATTGGGATGAGCCAGAAGCTACCCCCAAAGAGTGTTGGGATGAGCCAGAAGAGGTCTAAAAACTTCAGTAAGACCAAAAAGTTATATCTTGTTGAATGGACTAAATCAAAACAGATTTTGTTATGTAAATTTTTTTATAAAATGTATTTAATAAGGTTTAATAAAAAATTTGTTAATTAAAAAAATTAATTTTGTCTTTAATCAGAACAAAGTTTTAGATGACATTTAAAACAATATGAAACACTCATGGTTACCCATTTTAAAAAAAAAGATTTGATCTTAGATTTGTTCCCAAAAGTTACTGCTGAACAACTTTCTTGAAAATTCTCTCTTGTTTATACAAAAAATATATATAATTTCAGGTTTTAAGGGGTTCCAAGAGTTTATCCTTTTTAACTGGAAAACCTGTTATCAAATCTGAAAGACCATTCAAGTTATAATCTTTAGGTAAAACTGGAAAACCTGTTATCAAATCTGAAAGACCATTCAAGTTATAATCTAAGGAGTATCAATCTCAATGGAAGAGTATTTATATAGAGTCCATTCTTAAAAGGCTGAGAAAAATTTTTTCTAAGAGGTGAAAAAAAAAAAAAACCTTTTTGTTAATTTTTATAATGTCTTTAGACATTATAAAAATTAACTTTCCCCTTTTGGATTCCATTCTTGAAGAAAATTGGATAAGAAGAAATTGGATTTCATTCTTGGAGAAGAAAAAATTGGATTAGTAAAAAATTGGATTCCAATGTTGGCAAAAGGAAAGTTAATTTATATAATGTCTAAAGACATCATATAAATTAACAAAAAGTTTTTTTTTTTTTTTTTAATATATAAGAAAAATTTTTTTTGGAAAACTTCATGTTGTGATTTCTCCAATGTAAATAGTAAATGCTATAGGATCTGTTTGAGTACTTTTCTCTACAAAAGTTGTAGGTTCTTTTAATTGAACTTTCGATGGAACATTTAATGGGGACCAATTAATCTTTTCTTGTTCAACAATTTTTTCAAAATTTATAGAAGAAGGGTGATTATTGTTGTTGAGAGTATAATAATCATCGGTCTTGATCAAGGATTCATGTAAAATTTGATACAACCAATCACTAAATTCAATATCCTTTTTCTTTTTAAGATGATCCATTATACTATTAATTTGTGACAGGTTTAAAAAAATGGTTGTAGATTGATATTTAGCTCCTTTCATTAACAAAATTCGTTCGTCCAAGATAGAAATTCCACGAGCCGTTAAAACATTTTCTCCTTTCAAATATTCTTGCAACTTTGTAGGACTCAGTAAATTATAACCTACACATTTTGAAACATCTGAGGCTTTTAAATAAATATATCCTTGGATGATAAAGAAGGGAATCCGATAATTTTTATATTGGAAAGGAATATACGTAGTGGTTTCCATGATATCTAAATGGGAAAATCTTGGGTCGCTGTTTATATATATAGAGAGAGGAAAACACGTGATCTCTTTTTTTATAGGAAAGAGCAGATATAAAAAGGCTGAGAACGCTCCATCAGAAAAGCATAATCATGTTCACGATAGAAGTTTTCCCAACCCAGGCTATTTCAAGTGTTTGTGATTTAAAGTCATTCTCTGAAATTGGAAATCTAGACATTCATTTAGCTACCAAATTTATAACTTTTTTAAAGGATCACAAAATTTACTTTAAGCGTGTCGAGGATTCATCGAAATTACTTACTCAAAATATGAAAAGGAATTTGGAGGAGAGTCAAAAGACTAAAAATTACTATCCCTTTTCTTGGAATCGAGTGTATCAAGTTCTTAGCCGACCTATTCAACTGAAACGGAAATATACAGATTTAAGAATGAGTTTTCAATGGAACAATATTTTTCTTACCAAAAGTTATTTTACATTTGGAATAACAATGACAGCTGAAGATGAAGTCCATATCTATCAAACTACAGCCGCTCCAATTGTCTATTATGAATCTGACGATTTAAATCTAACCGCCAAAGAATTTAAAGCATTCAAGGAAAAAAATTTTAAACGATATATATTGAAACCTTTTGGATATTATGCAGTTCCCCCAAAGACTCAGTATCTTATTTTAACCACGCAAAAGAGTCTATTTCTTGTACACAAGTGCCCAGTCATTCTTTGGAAGAAAGAGAATTTTTTATCCCCAACATCCTATATATCATTTTCCGGCAAAAGACCACGCAAAAGAACATTTCCCTGCAAAAGAGACATTGAAGTTGTTACAATCGAAGATGAGGAGTCTAAATTACCAATCAAAAAACGCAAAAGTTACCGAATAAGCCAAGAAACGCCTTCTGTAGAAGATGATTTTATGGACTTGGAAAGTATTACAGATGATTTATTAGTAGACAATTGTTTAAATCAATTAAATTCTGATGAAATGGAAATGTTATGGAATTCTATTAATGAAATTATATCTGAACTATGTTAAATAATAAATTTTGTATTTATATTAATAATCTGTCCTATTGTAATAAATAATAATAATAATAAAAAAAATTTTTTTTTAAAAATAACCAATCTTGGATTGAATTAAAAAAAATGATAACCAATCTTGGACTATTTTTAAAACAAAGAGCGCAAAATAATTGTTTTTTCCAATACACGACAAAATATAAAATCATTCAAATAATATCCAATCTTGAACCCAAAAAAAAAATAATTGGTTTCAGAAAAAATTCAATCTTGTAATTTTCTGATGGGGTACCGGTGTTCAAATACTTTTGTGACCGACTGTACAATAACACAATATCTCAAATGTTAAACAGAACTGAATTCAAAACAGATAAATTAATCCAATCTCACAGCGAATTTGCTGCTATCAATCACAGCATTAAGTAAACAAATAGCAGTTCGCAACAAACAGCTACAACTTAGCTGAAGTGTTTAAATTCGGCTTTTATAAGCTTTTTAATTATTCACTAGAATATTCGGGTAACATCTATAAGTATCTCGATTTTCCTCGAAGGTAACAGGAATTACGAGATATTTATTTATTAAATATAATGCATGCGCTTTTGTATTTTAACTTTTCCGACGTAGCTAAATCGTCTGCGTTACACGGGAAAATAAAACAATTTTAATTACGATTCTAAATAACTAACTAAATAAATACGAAATCCGTAACAATATGTATATGTATGCATGCCAGAATTAAAAGTCACAGCTCTAAAGTGGGATAATACATGGGATAAGTTACACTTTTCATAATATAGCGTGTTATGGAAACATAGTAAGTACAAAGAATGGAGTACAAAATGTTGCTTCGTGGATGTTTAACAAAAAATCTTTGATATTTGAAGAATTGTTCAAATAAACTATTATTAACAGCAATACATACATCACTTTGAAAGATGCCCAGCATGTCACACTCCTCAGCAGCAGCAATGCTAATTCTAATGACAGGAGAGTTGATCTGCATCTCGTAGATCAGATCATTGTCCTTGTGATGCATATATTGCAGCTGTTGGTCATCCATATGAACAATTCTTTTAAATATAGAACCATATTTCTTGTAAATATCTTTGATTAAAATGACTTCTCATTTTCATACTTACCGTGCTTTTGCTCTCTCATACCACCAGCAACCTTAAGCCTGTGTGTACTGTTGGTTAGTTGGTTCTATAAATGTATACTGTTGGTTTAGCTGCTATATAGCATGCAAGCTTTGATTATAGAATAATATGTCAACCAATATCCCTCAGAAAGCTCTCTCTATAAACAAACGTCCCAGGAAGAATAGTTCCCATATATCTCGCTGTAACCATAACCAACTACCAAAAATTTCTGCCGATTTTATTAAAATAAATCGTATAAAATAAAATGCAGAAGAATTTTTTATTTTCGCATAGTTACATAGATTGTAAGTTATAAATGATTTAGGCTCAGAATTAATTTTCATTGAACAAACAGTAATGCATAATATGAAATATTTTTAAGCTTATCGACTTAATACAATTATAATAGGAGATGAATACAGTTCTTTGCTGTTTTGGCTGAGAGCAGACATACGAGTGGAACGGTAAAAATGCTTTGGTGTTTGAGAGTAGCTATATGACTGTAAAGGGTTAAAATAAGAAAATGAAGCTTTTCTAAGCTTGTTATTAAAGCATATAAGTTTGCTCGGTACTTCTTGACTGTCCGCATCCCCACCAAAAAGTGTGAACTCAGTGCCGAAACTAGAGAGAAACGTTTGTTTGGGGATGCTTAAGTTTATTTCAGTGATGCATCCAGTGCTGCCTATTTTTTTCACATTCTTCTTTTACCATACGAGACATGTACACTTCTTGTTTTTTCCTGCTTTCTACAGCAACTGTTTTTGCTTAAAAAAGCATTAAGAGAACTGCATTAATTTGGCATTGCATACAACCTTAGCACCAAAATCCTAAATTGAAAGGTAAAAATGAGCCCCACTAAGCCTTTTAATGAGGCACATTGTCCTGTATGTGTGCAGAAAAAGTCAGAGATTTTGCCGAAAGTGACGAAAACTGTAGATTTGCATCACTGCTACGTTAAAATTTCTATAGGAGGGATCAAAATCTACAGACACACTGACAAAAATATCTAAAGAAATGGGAAGATGGTATGTGTTGACCTGGGCTACTTTACTTTTTCGGATACGGCATTTTACTTATTGTATATATGGAAATATTAATTTGAAACATTAAACAAAATTTATTGGTCCTTACCAGTTCAGTATGCAATATAAATGTGATACTATAAATAGAAAGATGAAATTTTTAATGACAAATTATCCCTTCCATTTCATATTACTAAAATTATGTTTAAGATACTGCAAAATATATATGCTTTTAGAAGTTTTAACTAAATTTTTATTTCATGTGCAAAGTGAAATATAACATTGTATTTTATAGAATCTGAGCAAACAGGAGTTGAGATAATTAAACATGCCAAATGGCATACAACTTTATTGCATATATATATTTTTAAAATCTATTACTATAACTATTTCAGGATAGCAAACTCTTAAAAAAAATTAAGCGTGCATTAACTTGTGTTAGAATTTCAAATATACCAATAAGTATGTTTATTTTGGTACTTAGCATTACTTAATCCAGATATCTCTAGGAATTGCAAAGTAACATTGCCACTTCATGCTTTGCCACTATTATTCAATTCAGATTATTGTACCATAATATGTTATGAAAGTACTCAGCAGTGAGAAAGGATGGATACCATGTTATCATTGAACTGTACACGAGAAATGTCTGATAAAAGTTTAGTAATACTGTTCTTAACATAACAATACATTTTATATTTCTTGAGAAGCCTGTCACATAATAATTGAAATATTTATTCGTGGCTGAAATGTTTAATCTCACCATCGTGCGCTTAGGCTTATGATAGCATGTTGTATGACATATATATGTTCCTTAGAAAGTCGGGTTATCAATGCATTTACATTGCATGAATTCAATATGGCTACCGTAATTTAGGCATCAATGAAAGTGTATAACGAAAGGAAGGGAAACATAACTTTCAAAGCACATAAACAAGCTTTATGCAAGGTCTAAACTAAGGCATTTCTGAACATCGCGGGGAAATACAGAAAAATAAATCAAAACGCAAAGTAAACCAAATGGAAATATTCAATAAACATTTAAGCGTGTCGAACACCTATTCATTCTACTTAAATTCTGAGTAAGTGCAAATAAAATTATATTTTATTCTAGTATGCACTATTTCTATAACAATGCTTTTTCGTACTACACGATCATAAATAAATAGCAAAGGCGATGAAGGAAAAGTCGCCGAGCGCAAAATTCTCCAAGTATCAAGGATCAAGGAAGTGCAATTTACGGAGTTCATAGGCAATTACGCCTTTACCTCCACATCATCTCAGAAATTTATATCATCAAAAGAGGGGATTGTCTAATACGGTAGAAATTTTGATAAGCCAAATGACTTTGAAAAAATGCCTTCGCATTGAGAAAAAAAGGTAAAAACTCATGAAGGTCTTAATTTTGAGCCTAAATAAGGGCAGAATAATTTAGAATAGGGCAATTATAAATTTTGACTCGAAAAATAAAAGGTGAAGTTTCCTTGAACCTTGATAATCGTGTAATAGCAACCGTCAGCGTAAAGAATGCGTAGGGGGGAATCATTAAAGACCCTTTCCGCTACCCGTCCTTTGGGAGGGAGGGAGGGGGGAACCTGGTTACAGGCGTCACCGTCGAGATAGATCGTCACCGTCGAGATAGATCTATCTCGATGGTGACGTTACAGGTCGAAAAAGTAGTTCTGCCAGTGATCAGCTGGGAGGGAGAAGTTTCGTTTTGGACCGCTATTCAATGCGGTGTTTAAGGGGTCCAAAATGACGTTGTTAAACGTCTGAAAGGTTTCCTTCTTAAAGGAAGATAAGAATCTTATCAGTGAGTTTTAAGTTCATATGCACTCTTAAGCGCACGCTATAACTGATAAGCAGAGTAAAAGAATTATTTTTATTTCTTTTTAGGTTAAAGTTTAAATCATCATTTGAATTTATTTTAAAAGTAATAAATCAGTCCCCTTAGACTGTGATGTTTCTTGTTAAAGAAACTTTAAAAGGAGGTTCCTCAGGTTAATGCTGTGTGCATTAAAGAACTCTGGAGGCGGGGGGGGTGAAGGAACGAGAGGTAGTTATTCACATGGACGTCCGTGTGCTCATACCTAGCCCGTTTAAATGGGATTATTGAGTATTCCGGATTTAGGACCGCACGCGGCCTTTTCCGGGAAGAAGCAACTGCAGGATCATATACGGGTAGCATATGTAGCACAGGATTAGCAACATGTTGAATATTTTTGAAAAAATTTTCCGAAAGTCGCTGTATATAGCGATTAATGGGCATAATTTTGAGGTCGTTATGAATTTCTTCGTTCCTTACGAACCACGGAGCTTTAAGTATTTGCCGAAGCAATTTTGATTGAAAAATTTGAACATGTTTTCTGTTAGTCAGTGCAGATGGGCCCCAGATGGGGCATGCATACGTTAAAACAGGCCTTATCATTGATTTGTAGAGCAGGATCTTGTTATCAAGTGACAGGTCGCTATTCCAAGCGAAAAAGGAGCGTAAATTGGTTTTGACAGCTGTTGCATTCGCTATTATTTTGCGAATGTGAGGCTGCCAAGTTAATTTAGAATCTAGTAAAACACCTAGATATTTATACGAAGACACCCAGGGAATGGGTTCACCGAAGAGTATTAAATTAGGTAAACTTGGGATATTTCTTCGGATGAACATAGTGGCAGCACATTTTGCGACATTAATTTTGATTTTATACAGACCGAGCCAGAGTTCTAAGGCTGAAAGGTAACTCTGTAATTGCGAGATTACCTGGAGGGTGTTGGAGTGTTGTGAAATGATGGCTGTATCGTCTGCATATAATGCAAGATCGATATTTGGGGCCTTAGGAATATCATTTACATATAGGTTAAAGATTGAAGGTCCTAGGAGACTACCTTGGGCTACGCCGGCATAGATCGGGCGGGGAGAGGAGAATTCGTGGTTAACTCTCACGCGGAAACTGCGTCCTGTCAAGTACGAGTTAATAATTTTAATAAGGTGGGCCGAAAAACCAAGCTGCATGAACTTGTATATAATTCCGTCATGCCAAGTCCTATCAAAGGCTTTGGCAACGTCTAAATAGACTATACCAGTTTTCTCTCGCTTACGAAAGCCTTCCTGAATGAATTCCACTACACGGAGTAACTGGTGTACCGTGGAGTGTTTAGGTCGGAAGCCGAATTGTTCCGGGATTAATAAATTTATACAAAATTCTCCAACTCTACGTTTCCTGGTTTAACCAATCGCAGCAAACCGTAGAAGAAACAGTCTATAATGCCATTTTTGTTTGAATGCTCACAAATAAAATGAGAAACTGAAACAAGCAAAAAATTTTCTTCGGTGTCATCTCTTTCTTTTCTTTGTTAAAGAAGTAAGTAAAGAATTAATTTTTGACTTCACAAATATATGAGACAAATTGGTGTACTCTCTTTTTAAGCCACAAAAGACTCATATCAAAGTGCTTTTTAAACAAATAAAGATTAAAGAATGACACTGAAAGCATTCTTTTAAGTGAACAAATTTTTTTATGCCATGCTCCATTACGTAGACTTTTACGGTCCTAAAAATGATGGTATCTTCACTGAAAAGGTAATAATACTGTTTTCAGGCCTGCTCTTGGGAAGAAGTGTTCGTGATTGGCCTCAAAATGACAGCCATCTGTGAAAATTCTATAGGCTTTGTAAATATGCAACTCTCACGTAATCTAATGGCACGAGCGGCTAAAGCCACCCGCCGGGAACTTTTGGCATTATTTTCTGTTCGCCAAACGCAATCTTTATTGAAAACTGGTATATGAGATAAGCATCCAGACTTGTTACTGTTATGGTAACTTCTTGGTTATGTTGTGGAAATTATGCACACGTGTTAGGTACATGTACTTAATTTTGTCTGGGCTATTATTTTGCGGTACTCTTGTGATTTAATATTTAATTTACTGTAGGGGTCATAAGTCAAGAATGTACAAAATATATAGTGATTAATTTAAATATGAATTTCTAAAACAAAACAACACAACAACAAAAAAAAAAAGCTTTATATCCTATTCATTTTGCTCTGTCGTTTCCGAATTAGCTTTTGATTTTTCTCATTCCCCTTCTTTACTATTGATAAAAGTTACTGTAGTGTGAACTTTTTTTGCCATTTGTATATTTGAAAATGCTTGGTGATAGCTAGGTCCTTATTATTTCATGTACTGGTAAACATCGCAAAATTCAATAAAGAAAAGTCTTTTAAGAATGTGTTCCCCCCTTTTTTTTTTAATTTTTATTTTAACTAGCAGATATTAGAAATCTCTTTTTTTTTGTTGGAAGTGTTTTTCTGTATGCTAAATTTTACTAACAGAAGCTACTACTGAAATATAGAAAATGAAATGATTATTCAGATAGTCTGTATATTAAAATTAGGCCATATTATTCAGTAATGAAATTTCAGCTAACCCATTAACTCCCAAAAGAAAAAATAATTGAGGAATTAACATGAAACTTGTTTTATGCATTATTTTCTACCTAAATAATTCTATTTCATTTCATTGTGTTACATAAAAATAAAGATATAATTTTTTAAGTCTTGCAAAAATGCCCATTAGCACAATCAAGTAGTTTTTATTCCGAACAAATCTATGGATCATTTTACACTCTATATTACACTGTACATATATCATTTTCTTTTATTGTCAGGACTTTTCTGAATAATATGGCCTAATTTATCAGCTTTACTATTCTGAAATATTCTATCTTCAGGTTATATTTTGTGATTATTCACATGATGCCACAGCAAAAAAATATTTTAAAACACAGTAGCAAAATACTTAAAATTCACATATGTTAAGAATTTAAAGACATTAATATTATGTTGCATAATCTGATGTATTTGCCAATATATATTAAATTGTAATTTATTAATGTATATAAAATTTTGACTAAAATATCCAGAGGCGAGCTATGAAAATATTAACAAAGAGCTCACGCTTTGGTTTATAAAAATAAAATACCAAATTATAATTAAATTTTTAGTTTTTACAAAAACAGAAAATACAAGTAACTGTACATGAAAAAATTGGAAATAAAAAATATCGACTAAATTTCATTACATGCCAGAAGTTACCACATACTGTTTTCTTCTCTCACCTCAGTTGATCTTTTACAAGGTTTTAAAAACCAAGCAGATATTTTTTGAAAAGTTTTTAGATTCTTCTAAAGGTTTTCCCATTTAAGATTGTCATTAAATTTGAAATATATTGTTAGTAAAAGAAGATTTTATTGTGAAAATATTGTTCATTGAGCTGAAAGCATGTTTAGCTTCACTTCTATTATTAGCACTAGCTCCATAATGACCGTAGCTTCCTTTACACTATTAGGAATTTCATTATGCAGTTTTCATGTTAAAGCCATCTCAATGAAAACCCCAAAATAATTTATTTCACGCTTTAATGTAAAATTCAATGTTTGTTAAAGTATGGTTACAACATGCAAGACAAATGTTTTCCTCGAATAAATGATAAGCAAACAAAAAAGATGCAATTTCGAGGCAAATTTAACAAAGCGCTCATGAAAACCTCCTACAGTTCACCACTGAAGCTATCATAATGGACGTTTTTGTACCTCATTTAATGTTGCAAAAACCTAATATTACTAGTACTACGAATAGGCTAAATAGATTTTATTCGTATTAATCAGACCTATATTTCAAGACATCTAGAGAAATTTTAAGACATTTTCAAAACAGAGTAATTGTCAATCAGATTCCTTTCCATTGTGGAATTGATGATAATGTACTAATTTCATCACAAAGAAGGAACAAACCTGATGAGAGCATTAGTTCCCACTTTCCAAAGCTTTCGACAAACTTAATTTGTAGATTTTTCATGCAGCGTCATTGCAAACATGTAATCAAAAAACCTGGGATGCTGTTTGAATGAATCTACCTGCGATTCCAGATTCTCAAAAACATATACTTGTCAGAAAATTCAAAATTTTGACAGGTCATGAATTTAAAGATTCATGATAAATAAATCAAAAAAGCTTAGATTGATGCAGAGTTCGAATAATTCTTATCAGTTTCAAGGATTATCTAATATATGTGCTTTAAAACCCAGGAATAATAATAATAATAATAAAAACTTTCCTTTTTTTTTTTCTTTTTACTAAAGAAGATTTTTTTCTTTACTGAGAAGTTAATTCTTAAAACTGACACTTTATGTTAAGCTGCTATTTCTGCCTTGCTTTAATTTTACATTTTTTTTTTTTAAGTATGATATACTTTTATCTGCTCTTGAATATCAGAAATATTAATTTTTCCAGACCACAGATTGTATCAAAATAAACTATTTTGGAAGTTGATTTAAGTAAGATAAGTTTGTTTCACAGAGATTCATAAGTATGCTTTACAAAACTATAAATTCTAATAGTATTGGAAGTCTATAAACTATCTACCTACAAATTTTTGATATGTGCATATTTGGTTATATGATACCTATCTCCATACTACTTGATAGACTACTCTATTTGATCTGCTTTTGTAATACTAGAAGTCCAGAAATCCGCAATGCTTGAGACCAGAGAATGTGCGGATTTTAGTATTTTGCAGATTTCAGGACAGAAAAGCCAAATCATAATATTCAGACTAGAAGTGCAAAATAAATAAGGCATAATATTAGATACATTTACTTAAATTATTATGTACAACAATATACATTATTACATTATTTTACTACATGCATTACATTTATATATATATATTCATTTATATTAGTGATTGCAGGAATATTTTAAAGCATTAAGGGTATATACAATAGAGACGTGTAAAAATAAGAGATACTAATAAAGCATAAAATATTTAATTTTTTTTTACTTGTTTCAAACATTTTTATGATAAAGGTTTGTTTTAAAACTTTAGGTGCTCTACTTTAAAATATTTTTTTTTTTTTTTTTTTTTTTTTGTAAATTCTACAAGGTCATAATCTCTTGCTCTGTGACACAGCTCTATTGTTCTAAATATTTTAGGTATTTTTCACCATGTTCCAAACCCTCATTTTTCTCACTCCTATCAAATTCATTATCTGTGTCAGTGTCAGAATCGTTTTCTTGCTGTGGCGAGTTCAAAACAGAGCCAATGATTTCAACATCAGTGATCTGATATGCCAGTGTTAGCTCATCTGAACACATCATCCATACTGAAAACCGCTTCTAGGCTAAGATCTTTTTTCTGCCATTAACACAGAATCATTATTATTCGGTAATTATGACGTCATTATTGGATAAATATTTTTTCTTCGGTATTTCATTCTTCATTCTTCGGTTTCTGGAACCTATAAATTCAATGTTTATATTTTGAGAGGCAGTGCGGATTTCAGGAGTTGGCGGATTTTTGGTATTTGACTGTACCTACAAAACATATAAGAATTTCACTCACATGTTGGTCTCCAGAGCCACAATAATTTTGTTTTGCAGATCAGGTATAGTATTGCATAGTTATGACACAATTACTTTGTTCTTCATTTAATATTTTATGGGTATCATCAGATTAGATAAGCTCAGCAAAATGTGCCAAAAAGCACATTTGCTTGGATTTAAAGCTAACTATCAGTATTTAGCAGTCTTATGACTCGTGGATCTCTTTTTCAGATGATTATGAACTGCATATATATAATACATTATAAAGAAGATTTCCACATTTTACATTCCTCATGTTATGCTACTGATATTTTTTCTAAAAATGTATTTGTTACACACATTAATCCTTCACACACTTGTTATGTTTGTAAAAGTCTTTTGTGAAAAAACATTATTAAGGAAATCAAATATAAATCCAATACTTTAATTACACTAAGATTCAAATATAAAAATTGGAAGATTTTTCTAACATATTATGCACATTTATTACGAATTGAAACTGGGAAACAATTCCAAATGTTATTAGCTAAATTAAAAATTTTTAAAGTATATATTAACTTTTTAAAAAGACTTTATAAATTTTAAAAAGATATTAACTAAAGAATTTTTAGACATTACAATCAATTTTATTCAATGTGTTAAATTTCTTCAAAACAAAATATTATATGTGTAGGAATAATAATGCGCCGTTTAGCTTACAGCTCTTGGCTTATCTTGGCGCAGTTGCCTCTTATCAATGCATGTGCAGTAATGTCATGTGATAATGCTATCTGTCTGCAGTTGTATTGTATGCATAGGTTGCATTCGCTTCTACGTTTTGCTTTTCTACTGTGTGTGTCCTTAATCTGTAAACGTCCATCTGTTTAATTAAAATGTTGATTAATTATATATTCTGACTCTGCTCATTTTCTCTTCAATGGTTATGGGCCCAGGAATGTTTTAACTGTGCCTAAAGTAACAAAGTATTTAATTCAAGATGGACTTTTTGAATTTCGAGCTGTGAACTCGCTCGTAAGATAAATAGAAGGTAAGAAGCATTCTGTTAAGCCATTTTTTATCGCTCTAATCTTCTTGTGGCTGTGAGAGCTGTACAGTATGTCGCATTTGACTACTATAGAAAAGCTCGGAAAAGATAATTTTGACAGTTGGAAACTGCAAATAGAAGCCATATTAATTAAAAATGACCATTGGGATTATGTGACCGGTAAAATATTGAAACCTGCTGAAGGAACAGAGGACAATAAGAAATGGTTGTAAGCTGATCAAAAAGCTCGTGCAGATATAATTCTTGCCATTAATCCTAGTTAATTGTGTCATATAAAACACTGTTTGACATCGAAAGCTGTATGGGATAAACTGAAAGCCGTGTATGAATCAAAAGGACCTGCGAAGAAAGCTACTCTGTTAAAACAGATTTTATTTAAAAAAATGTCTGAAAGCGAAACGATGTCAGAACATTTGAACAGTTTCTTCGAAATAGTTGACAAGCTTAAAGAAATGGAAATCGACATAGCTGATGATTTATTATCGATTCTTCTGCTCTACAGTATTCGAGAAAACTTCGAAAATTTTAGGTGTGCCATAGAATCACGAGATGAATTACCTAGTCCCGAGTCTTTGAAAATAAAAATGCTAGAAGAATGGGAAGCAAGAAAAGAGAAAACGTCTCAGGATTCACAAAATGCGTACTATACTGAAAATAAAAGAAGGACTCAAGAACAGAAGAAAAAATTAAAAATGGAATGTAAATTCAAACAAAAATTTTCCAGCTACAAGAAATTATCGCAACTTGAAGTGTAACTACTGTCCGAAAATTGGACACAAGGCATCTAAATGTAGAAAGAAAATAGCTGATAGAAAATATGTGCAGTTAAATAAAGGAAATCAAGGTTCAATGATGGTGGCTATTCACGAAGAACCAGCGAGTTTGGCTGTGAATGATACTTATCAACAGACTTCCTCATGGTGCTTAGATAGTGGCAGTACATCTCACATGTGCAATGATAGAAGTTTATTTTCAGAATTTCAACCTCGAATAAATTCCAAGATAAAGCTAGCAGTGGACAAAACCGCAGAAATCATAGGAATTGGAACTGTCCTTATAACAGTACCCAACAGAAATGGGACAACTAACCTTACACTCGAAAATGTGCTGTGTGTCCCGGAATTAAAGTGTAATCTGCTATCAACTTCTAAAGCCACTTCAAATAATCGTTCAGTGCTTTTTACAGAACGGCATGCTAAAATAATAGAACTGAACGGATCTATACTAGCGCAGGCTACTTGAAATGGTGATCTTTATTATATAAATCCAAAGACAGAAAGAGCTGCAATAGCACAGGTAACTGATTTTGTAAAGTGGCATCTTAAACTGGGTCATTTAAATGAGTCTGATTTGAAAAGACTTAAATCTGATAACATGGTTAGAAATCTAAATTTCAATGATAACGAATCTTTAAAAGACTGTAAAGTTTGTATCCGTGTTAAACAAACTGTGCTACCTTTTCAAAAAGAAACAAAATTTCAGAGTGATGAGTTATTATATTTAATTCACTCATATTTGTGTGGTCCTATGAGAGTTCCATCTCATGCTTGTTCACATTATTTTGCCACCTTTATAGACAATAAATCGCGTTACGTTGAAGTTAGTTTTCTTAAAACTAAAGACGAAGTAAAAAGTGCATTCATCAAATATAAAGCTGCGCTCGAAAATCGTCTAGGAAAGAAAATAAAAATCCTTCGTACTGATAACGGTCTCGAATATAGCGGAGAAGAATTTAATAAATATCTTCAAGAATGTGGGATTAAACTAGAATTCTCGGCACCCATGACTCCTCAGCAGAATTCAAGAGCTGAGCGCTTGAATCGTACTTTAACTGAAATGGCCACATGTTTGTTACTGCAAAGTAGCCTTCCCCAATCCTTTTGGGCTGAAGCTTTGAACTGTGCTGTTTACATACGTAATCGTTGCCCAACTCGAAGCCTGGGAATAAACAAGACACCATACGAGTTATTTTTTGGCATCAAGCCAATTGTTTCGTACTTCAAGATATTCGGGCAGAAATGTTTCGCACTTAATAAAAGGTCTAAAGGAAAATTCGATCCTAGATCAGAAGAGCATATTTTTGTAGGATACTCAAATGAATCGAAAGCATACAGGCTGTGGAATAAAAATTCCAGAAAAATTGTTATAAGCCGTGATGTTAGATTTATTGATGAATTTGAAAACTCTACGAACTGCGATAAAGATCTAGAAGTTTTATTTCCTGAAAATGTTCCTGATAAAAAGAAGGAAGAACCTTTGAAGGTAGAGAAAATATCAGTTGATGAAACAGAAGACCCCTCGAATATGGAAGAAACATCTGCTGAGCCATCAGATAATGAAGATTCTAATTCTGAAGCAATACCTGAAATGCAGATTAAAAGGGGGCGACGTAGACCAAAGAAAATCAAGACTGGGAAACCAGGTAGACCAAAGAAAGAGTACCACTATGTAAACACAAAAGAAGAAGAAACATAAATTGCTGAAGAAGATATAAATCCGACATTAGAAGAAGCTTTAAATGGAAGTCATGCTGAAGACTGGCATAAGACCACGCAGAGTGAATATGAAGCACTTGTTAAAAATGGAGCATGGAAATTAGTAAGACGACCACAAAACAAGAAGGTAATAGGATGTCGTTAGATTCTTAGAACCAAATATAATCTAGACGGAACAGTTCAAAAGAGGAAAGCTCGATTAGTTGCCAGAGGATTTGCACAGGAACCTGGAATCGATTTTGATGAAACTTTTGCTCCAGTAGCCAGAGCAAGTTCTACACAGTCCAGTCACATTAATGTGATCATCTGTCAAAAGCCAGAATAACCACCTTTCGCAGAGCGGACTGCTGCGAGACGTGCAGGAAGAGAGTCACATAGGTCCCTGAAGGTGTTCTCTGGGATGTTGAGCCATGCCGACTCTAATGCCGTGGCCAGCTGCGCTAGATTACGCGGTTGAGGATCCATGGCGCGAACAACTCGATCGAGATGGTCCCACAGATGCTCGATTGGGTTTAAGTCAGGTGAGTTTGCTGGCCAGGGGAGGACGGTAAACTCATCCTGGTGCTCTTCGAACCACGCGCGTACACTGGCAGCTGTATGGCACCTCGCATTGTCCTGCTGGAAGATGCCATCATCCTGAGGAAAAACAATGCGCATGTAGGGGTGAACATGGTCCGCAAGGACAGATGCGTACTTGTATTGATCCATTGTGCCTTCCACAATGATCAGTG